>MDKJ01345851.1:0-43833 GCA_005239525.1 Nicotiana knightiana
CCAGTGCCCCCTAAACAAATCTTCCAGTGACCAGTGTCAAATTTCTATCTTTTGTTTTGATGAATTGTGGTAGTTGTTTTTGCTCTTTTGTTGATGTGGATATATTTCACCTGTACTGCTCGTGTTTTCAACAGTCCAAACTTGTCTTTGTTGTAATGAAAAAAGCTTATGTTTTATAAATATCTATGAATACTCTTTTTTGCTGCTTAAATGCCCGTGTTCTCTGCTTCTCTTCTCTATCATGTTGTGTGCACAAAAGTGGCAAGATTTAACTAGGCTAGACTTCTTTATGTTGATTGCTTGCTTGTATATTTTTAATTATGCCAAAAGGGGGAAGACAATTGAAAAAAGATTTGATTAAGGCAGAAGCATAGAGTCAGGGGGAACTTGTAGAGTTCCTGGTACTTTATCTGGTTTATTGTGCTCTTCAAATGGCTGCTAATTTTTAAAAGTTTGTCATCTTCAAAAAGGAAAAAATTGATGGGTTTAAAGTATCATAGTTTTTATACTTTGATGATCTAACAAATTTATTGGCAAGAACCATATAAAGGACCTGATGCACACTTGGTGTCCTTATCCATCAATGGACTCAAGCTAATATGAGCTGTATGACTTCAGATAGAAAAGAATCAACTCAGGGACCTGATCTCTTGGAGTTTCCCTGACCGCAGTACGAAGTCAACTCTATAGCTGGAACACTTCCCATCGGGAAGGGCTTTTTACCAACCAAGTGCTTACATCATCCTTGTGATGTCATCCAAAGTATATCAACAAGATGCATTACAACAAAACATAACTTGAACACTTGTGAGATTACTCAAGCATTGAAGATCTGATAGAGCATTGAAGTCACAAGTGTATCAAGAACAAAGTGCAAGACTACTACGGATCAGTTCCATAACAAGTCTTGTGTATGTCCTTAGTTGAGTTGTATCTTTATATTTGTTATTCAACGTAATTCCTAAGTTGCTTATTTAGAAGCTTTAACTAGGAACCTCTAAAACCATAAACCCTTAGAGTTTGTGTCGTGACTAGAGTTAGTCATGAGTTGAAGTCTATGTAATAGGTGTATTGCAAAGTGGCTTGTGATAGGTGTATTACAAGTTAGTGAAAGAGTTTAATTCCTAGGTTACAATAGGTTGTAATCTAAAAATTGCTCAAGTAGTGAAGTTTAAATTCTATTAATGTAGGTCGTGGTTTTTTTATTCCCTTGAGCAGAGATTTCTCTATATAGTTTGGTGGACTCATACATTTTATCACTCTGTCTAAACAACATGATTAATAGTATATCCAACATATGTATGATCCAGTGTATGATCAATAACCAACCTCAAAAGGGCAGAGAATGACGTGAAAAAATTGGTGGCGTTTTGGTGCGGATTTAACGTAAATATACCAAAATTGCAAAGAATTTATACTCCTATTAATGTAATTAACTTGACGTAACAGATAATTCTTAGGTTACTAAATTAACTTATTCTGCACTGTAATGTGTAGTAGTAATATTTAAGTGATCTGTTAAAGAAAAGAATATCACCCAAGTGATCTGTAAGTTTTTAAAATTTTAAAATAATCTGTTAATTTATTACTTGTAAGATTGTTTGACGAGCAGTTGTCTAGGCATATTGGTGTTTCTAGTTTCTGCACTAGGGAAAAGTAATGGTGGACGTTGCATTAGTTAATCAAAACTTTTGACCAAACAGATTTTTTTATGTGAGTGGTGGAGACAGGATTTCACCAAAAAGGTTCAAGAAATAAAATATTTAAAAAGATTCAACATCTTATATAACATATACTCTATATAATTTTTTAAAATTTATATATATAATATTATTTTCGGACGATCCCACCACCAGATTCCACCATTATTTCATGCACGGTGAGTAGTGATTGTTGTATTTGAGGAAAGGAAGGAGGAGGTGGAGTTTTGAGGACAACACATAACTTTCAGGGCTATAATTTGGTGATGTAACTTGTGAGATCAGAGAAAAGATTTGTACAGCAGAAGAAGACCTCATATTCTCATTTTGGATTTGATTCGTCTTAGCTCCCCAAAACACTTTTACCATGTTCCATATCCAATATGTAATATTTTACTATAACTACTGTTATTGATCTGTGTTGCTGTAAAATAAAAAATAAATTTTTTTTTTTGAAAATACAGAAATAAAAAAGTTAGTAGAATTAGAACGTCAATTCTCTTCTGAAAACAGTATAGGAATAAACCGAGTCCACTGAATACATAGTGTGTCCTTAAAGAAATTATTCCCCTCAAGTACCTGAGGTTTTGGAATATATCCTCCCAGGATAGAACGATTTAACTCACCAGCGTATGGGTACCAAAAACTCTGGTGATCGGTGAATCACTCGATGGTCGTAAAACACACTGGAATATTTTGTGCAAAGAAGAAGAAGACGAAGATCAGGAAATTTAGTAAGTAAAAATTCTGGGATTCAAGGCATATTTATAGCCAGTTTTGTACTGTCTCTGAAAAGGTTTTGCAACCTTTCAGAACAGCCATAGCTATTGGAACAAGTGTGAATATTACGGGAAAATTAAAAACAAATTTAAAATAATCCGGAAAAGAAAAATGGACCAGACTGAGTTGCGGGTCATGGGTTATTCCGGATTGAATTTTCGTTAATTATTAAATTAATTAATTAAATAATTTAAAAGAAATTTTGTCCAAAAAGATTAATCAATCAATTTTTAATCAAACCCGAAACTGAAGTCGAGCGAACGACGACGACGACGTGAGACTTATCTTCTTCTCAACTTTTAAGAGTTAGAGGAGGAGTTTGTCTTATGAATTCTGAGATTAGTTTCTTGGGGAGGGGTTGGGGATGAATATTCAAATACACTATCTTATGAATCATGCTAAAATGTGACAGATGTTAACTATACGATCCATAATATACATGTTGGAAAAGGAAAAGCCAAGCATAATTATATTAAATTTTCCTATTTGTCTTATCATTAGTGAGAAAATGCCTTTTTCCCCACGTATCGGTAACAAGGGATTGAAGAAAAGTGTAATTAAACAGTAGAAGTTCATTAATATAAATGTGTGATTCTGTCGTTCAAGTTATGACCTTTTGGTGACTTTAATAACAAAATCATTGGAGAATTTTAATCCGTACAACTTTTGTAATAGAGGAGAATTATTTAGATTTATAGACCAACTTCTAGTAATGCCCAACCTTCATTTAGACATTCTTTTTATGGGATAAATTAGGGGTCGTCTGATTGGAAAGAAGTTATTTCAGGAGTAATTATTTCGGGATTAGTTATTCATTCTCCAAAAAGGATAAAAACAGTACAATCTTTGATAACTAATCCCAAAATTAAATATACTATACTTTTCTACCAATCAAACATGAGATAAACTCTTCTTAAATTTAATCCCGAAATTAATTATTTTTTATTCTTAATACCAAATGAGCCCTTAGTGTAGATAGTTGTAACGTTGGGCCCAATATTACTCACAACTATAAATAGTGGTGGCAAATGGATAAAAAATAATTATTCATCTATATTATCCATTAAAATGAGTTGGATAGTGAACTTTTTTAAAATAGCTCAAATATAGATAAGATTCATATTATCCACTTAAAAATAGATAACCAATGGTTATTAATGGCTTCAACTTTACATTTGAAAAAACTCAAATTGGGGATTCTTAAGTTTGAGATACTCAAACATTCTCTAAGAAATGTCATATTTAAGAAGCTATGCATAATATGAATATCTATATTATCCGTTGGTTAATTCTTTTTTCCTCCGTATTCAATATGCGTCACATCAGATAATTTATTTATTTTTTTATTATTTGTTTTCGACCCCCCCACAAATCCGACCCGACCCGTCCGTTTACTATCCTAATTATTAAGGATAAACTTCACAACTAGTTAGCTATTAGGCGGTGCGATACATAAAGCATCTCCTATTCTATTAGCAACCAAAGAAAGAGTGTGACAAAGGAATCTACCCTGATGCTTACTCTTTATTTGATGTTTCGTTTCGAAGAAGAATAGATGCACAACATTACTGGTTTTCAGCATCGATTTTGAAGGTTTTACTTTTTAAAGGTTTTTTTTGTCTGCTGAGAAACACTAGAGTAAAAAGACAGTAAATATAGAAAAGGAAAAACAAGAAAGAAAAAAAAAGAAGCTCAAAATATGAAATACATATAAAAAAAGAAAGACGAAAAATATTAAAGAAATAAAAGACTTTCTCTTCAGTTGGTTCCATGACTTCAATCACCCAAAAAAAAAAGAGCAGCCCCTTCCTCATTCTTCTTTTATCTACTTCATCTTTCGTCTTCCTTTCTCATCTCTCACCTTCCTTCTTTCTTACGTTCAACTGAAAAAATAGAGAGAGAGAGGATAACAAATACTGAAGTAAATAAAAGACAGGAAAAAGACTTCATCTTTTTTCTGTATTAATATTCTTTAAACGTATATTTGCATAAGCATAAGCTGGGATTAAGTTTTTGATGGATCTGTAGATCTAACGCTTTCAGAACCACATGTATTGCTCTGTTTTATTCAGATCTCCGTCATTTTCACTTGCCGCATTTCACTAATAGATCAGAAAAGATAGCATCTTAAGGCCTATTTACAACTGTGAGTCTTCTTTTTTCTTTATTCTCTCAAAGCTGTGAACTTTGTATGGTTTTCCATGGGTCCATACTTCTGTTTTGCTCATTTCTCACACGTGGTTTTGGCTTTTACAACCTTAATAATTTACCCCTTCCTTTTTTGGACGGTAATGTCTTAGTTTGACTCAGCTTTTTGCCTCAAGTTGTTTTCAAATCTTTGAGATTTCTAGATTGTGGTTCATGCTTATCTTATTGTTATTCCTGGTTTTGTGATAAAGCTATGATCTTTGGCTCTGTTCTGTGATAGGTGAACTTTTATTACTTAAATTTCTTGTTTATTTGTTGTTTCCAGGATAAAGGGGGAGTAGGAGTGAAGGGGTTTTAGTTGGACAGGTTTTGCATCCGTTTGGATGTTGAGGAATTGGCGGTAAGCAAAGGTGAAATGAGGGATGTTATCAAAGTTGATAAATTTTCTGAGGGCATGTTGGGGGCCATCATCGGACAGTTATGTACACACTGGTCCAGATTCAGCTGGACGCCAAGATGGACTTCTTTGGTACAAGGACAGTGGACTGCACTTAGTTGGTGAATTCTCTATGGCAGTTGTTCAGGCCAACAATTTGCTGGAAGATCAAAGCCAGATTGAGTCGGGTTCTCTGAGCTTGCTCGATTCTGGGCCCTATGGAACATTTGTCGGGGTATATGATGGTCATGGTGGGCCTGAAACATCACGTTATATCAACGATCACCTCTTTCAGCATCTCAAGAGTAAGCATATTTGACTAAACTGCTTATCTGCTTAGTATTTATTCGTTGGATAGTATTGTAGAATTAGTAGTTTGATCTTGATTATTCTGCCACTTATATATTGTAGGGTTTGCAGCTGAACAAAATTCCATGTCTGTTGATGTAATACGAAAAGCATTTCAAGCAACGGAGGAGGGATTCCTTTCTCTGGTTGTTAAGCAGTGGCCAACGAAACCTCAGATGGCTGCTGTTGGATCTTGCTGTTTGGTTGGGGTGGTCTGTAATGGGACCCTTTATGTCGCCAACCTTGGTGATTCCCGGGCTGTTTTGGGGAGACTTGTTAAGGCTACAGGAGAAGTTCTAGCCCTCCAGCTTTCAGCTGAGCATAATGCAAGTTTTGAGTCCGTCAGACAGGAGTTACATTCTCTGCATCCTGATGACCCACAGATAGTGGTTTTGAAGCATAATGTATGGCGTGTAAAGGGTCTGATACAGGTATGTTTCTGGTGACAAAGTGTGCTGTGGACTCTAGTTCGGTAGTGTGTGATCATCTTGCCTTTGAGTTAAACACAACGGTCATTATTGCACCAGTATATTATCCTCTTCATTTGCAGGGTATTTATGAGTTTATTGCCGACTCTATACTGGCTTTTGTATTAGGTTCTTACCCTCCATGAGTCTGAATTGAATTAAAAGTCTGCCATTTTCCCCCCAGTGGTGGCTTTTCTTTGATACTCCAAAATACCTTATCCTTCTCTTTTGGTTTGCTTAATGAGGTATGGATGAAGGGTTATACTACTAATTGTATTATCTAACTGCAAGGCTAGGGTTTTATTCCGCATTATGTGCTTTACATGGATTTCTGTTTTTTGAATTAATTTATTCCTTTACCTTGCAGAACATGTAATTATTGTTTTGAGAATGTTTCAATCTATTGTATTAATCTGTCAGATTACGAGATCCATTGGCGATTTATATCTAAAAAATGCTGAGTACAATAAGGAGCCGTTGTATGCAAAATTTCGTTTGCGAGAACCTTTCAAGAGGCCCTTATTGAGCGCAGATCCATCAATTTCAGTGCATGAACTTGAACCACATGATCAATTTCTCATATTTGCTTCTGATGGTCTTTGGGAACATCTTAGCAATCAAGAAGCAGTTGATATCGTCCAAAATAGCTCTCACAGAGTATGGTCCTCCACTTGAAAGCATAACATTTCTTATTCTTCTCTTAATTTATTTTTTTATACAGTCATGGATTGAAAGCTGGTCTGATTTTCTTAGGCGGTGCATGTCTATATTTCAAGCATATTACAAACTGAAACTACATATCCTGATATCTCTCTCTTTGTAAATAATGTAATGCACTACTGCATTCCAAGCTCTAATTGTAAAGTACTCCTTTTTTTGGTGATACGCAATTGCGTTGTATCTACAAATTACATTGTCTTCACACTAATGGTATCAAGTACTCACTTACATGGAGCACGATCGCACCCATTTGATAAAAACATTTTTTTTGTCCGTTTCTTCAGGTGACATGTAGGAGCATAAATCCTTAGCAAAAGCTATCAGATTAACAAATACTAAACATTTATTTTGTGAGTAACTAATTAAGAACTTCGAAGTTCATTGTGGAAGTGTAAAAGGTTTATAGTTCCCTGTCAAATTCCCTTTTGTGTTATGTACTTCTGTGTCTTACTGTGATGAATATGGTTGAGGATCGTCTGAATGTTGATGGATTTCTAATTTTCTATGTTGAGCTTAGTGAGAAAGTAATTACATTTTCTAAATTCAGGGAAGTGCTCGGCGGCTTGTAAAAGCTGCTTTGCAAGAAGCGGCAAAGAAAAGGGAGATGAGGTATTCTGATCTGAAGAAGATTGATCGCGGTGTGAGGAGACATTTTCATGATGATATCTCGGTCATAGTCGTGTTTCTAGATTCAAACCTTGTGAGTAGAGCCACCTCACTTAGAGGGCCTTCTGTATCTCTGAGAGCAGGTGATGTGAACCTCCCGGCAAGAAGTCATCACCTCCTGGCAAGAAGTCTGGCTCCCACTACCACATAACTTGGTACTGCTTGAACTTATCACTTTGTTGTATACTCTGCTGTGTCCTTCTCGTGACAAGATCTTGTAGTAGATTAACGAGAAATAACAGAAGGTGCAGCACCAATTTATTCTTTTGATGTACAATGTAATGTTTTTGATGTTCAATGGTAACGTTTAACTTGGAACTTGTGTCTTCTTATTAACTTTATGAGCAGGCAAGAAGATCGAAAGAATTTACTGTAGAGATTCTTTCTTGAGGATGGACTTTTCTGCTTATTTCATTTTCCTTTCTTACCACTCGTATGATCCAAAGGTATCATCGCATACATGGTGTAAAGCTAAAGCCCAACGAATGAATTATTTTCTATCCTTGTTACTTCTCCCTATGTCGCTGCAGAACTGTAAAGAATGGAATCTTGAGTATTTGCGCGTCATGATTAATCATTCAAAATTAGAAGACGTTTAGAACAGTGCATGAGATGCACAGCTATTGCAGCCAAAAGCCTTTTATCTTGCAACCCACAACGTGTTGTGTTTTTCCTGGAAATGGATTCTTGACTGTTGATTGTGGACACTGTTTTCCAGTTTGGCAACATATTTCTACTGGAGACTCAATTAATTGTGTCTATCTCAGATTCTTGGCGCTAGATAATCAAGAATCAAATTACGTTGACAAGTTTTTATTTGGTAGTATATAATTGTTCACTAGCTCCTTCCAGAAACAGCATAATGGACCATGTACGTTACTATTGACATTATTGATTTGACTGACCAACAGTATATGTGGGGGAGCAGCTGAAAATTGACCATTTCTCCATGTTATTCATAAAAGTTCTCTCTGGAATGACTTGTTCAGCCTTTTCCCTTCTCTGAATTCACTGGTTAATTGATCCATTATTTAATGCACTTGTTGTGCAATGTTTTTGGAGTTGCACCATTAAAATTTGCTGGAATTCACTGATTAATGCTAGCTGGAATAATTGATGATTACCATGGAGAAGGGGTGGTAAAGCATCTCCCTTGTGATTTGCCTTACTAAGGAACATATTGTTGGTTCATTCTGTTGTGGCAATCTTCTTCCTCCAAATAATTATGATATTCTACATTCAACCGAAATGCAAGGTTATAATTAAAAGGCTTCTGCCATGATTGCAGTATACAGTTATGTTTCAATTCCAAGCAAGTTGAGAATATGTTCAAGTTTTACAATGACTATACCGCAATGGTGGTCATTTTTAGATCTTTCATTCCTACACACAACCAAATCAACCTAAATATACTGTGTCTTACATTAAGCAAACTTTAACTGATATCGTATGTTAGCCTAAACTCTTCGTTTCCACTCATGGTTGTTTCCTCGGAAGTTCCTGTCAGGTCGAACGAGTCGTCTTCAATGCTTATACTATAGGCATCTAAGCACCTCAAATTCGCACTCCCAAAGGACAGGCGATCTATGTCCATGTGAAACCTCTGCAATCTAATGCCATCTATGCTAACTGAGGTTTGAGAATAATCAAGTTGCTTCGGTTGATGGTTTCTACGACCCATTGATCCGCTTGACAAGCTTGCTAATTTTAAGGAAGGTTGTTTAAATATGATATTTTCTGCACAAAAGAGGGCAGCCTCCAGTTCTTGCCATACTTGAGTCATTGTAGGCCTTTCTTTAGGCACTTTGGCCACACATTTCAGACCAAGCTGTCCCATTTTGAACATCATTTCCATGTTGCATTGTTCCATCAAGAGATTAGCATCTATTATTTCATCGATGGTTCCTCGTTCCAAACTAGGTCTTGCCTGCATAATAAACAATGCAGAGATTTCATGAATCTACAACTTCATCATATGGAAATAGAATGTTTTGCATATAATAGATATTAGGATGCTAAAATCAAGCCTTAAACTTTCATTACCCAATCAATTATGTGAAAATTAGGATGACCTCTGCTATTCTCGACTACAGGTCTAGCAGCAACAAGCTGCAGTAGTATAACACCATAGCTGTAGACATCAGTGAATGAAGTCAAATGGAGAGATGAGCAGTAGGCAGGGTCAAGGTACCCTGGTGTCCCCTTGATCTGACTGCTAACATGTGATTGATCCCCACTAGGACCCGATTTCACAAGCCCAAAATCTGAGACCTTGGCCTCAAAGTTCTCTCCTACCAAGATGTTGCTTGGTTTTATGTCCCGATGAATTATACTTGGCTTGATCCCTTCATGCAGATGAGCTATTCCTGGAATAGTAAATATATCATGTATCAAAAGTTTGTCCCCTTATCTTCTATTGATCGACCACATCAAAGCTGTGAAAACTTTACCTTTAGCAGCTCCAATGGCTATTGTCACTCTCTGCCTCCATGTTAAGCTCCTTCCTCCCCTCCCTTTCAACAAGCATTTCCAAAAATGTTTAATTTCAGAAACTAAGCAGGATATCATGAACCTAGAGTTTGGAACTTACCCATGATGTAGTCTAGCAGAGAACCATTTGGAACATACTCGTACACCAGAATTTTTGCTCCCTTTAGCCCTGTTGATGCATAAAACAGCATTAGCCTAATAGTTTTGGATTTATTTTATCATCACAGCTGCTTTTGTCTGAATGTTGAAAATTTCTTGGCCGTCCTATCATTAACCTTTGACTGGTGACTGGTGAGGAAATAATATAATAATAAGTATCGTGAATGTACCAGCTTCTTGGCAGAACCCCACCAAACTAACGAGGTTCCGGTGCTTCACTTTTGAGAGCAACCTGATCTCTGCATGCAGATGCAATCGTATCAGCTACGACAATGTTCAATGTGGCGATGACTTACAAACAGAAGAAGTTATTTTCAGTTACCATTTTCAAACTCTTCAATACTGATGTATGATTCAGCATGTGCCTTTTTTATAGCTAGTGTTTCCTCCCTATCAAATGTTCCTCTGTAGACATTTCCAAATGCACCAGAACCAACAAGAGAATCTTGACTGAAATTATTAGATGCCTTCTGTAATTGTTCCAACTGGAAGCGCTTCAACATCAGTTGTTCAGGTTTTAGAGTTCCTAATTACCTAGAAACTGTCAGTAAAGGAAGATAAAATCTAGAGAAGAAGATATCAAATATGAAATCGTCAAATCAATCTAATACACAATCAGTTTCCAATAGACAATGAATCTGATACAAATGTCTCGGTTTGCAACTGCATCCAATGAAAAAAGAATCTTATATATTTCTTGATTAGTTCATCTTCAAAAGAGTATCTGGCAACTGCAATGCTAATTATTCAGGATATTGAATAATTTGACAGAACTTACTAGTAATTCGTCAAAGGACGGATCCTAGTGCATAAATTCTGGATAAACACTTGGAGGATTAATTTTTCAATATCCCACGATGAAGAAAACAGGAACTAGTTGTATCAATGAATGATTCACTAACCTTTTTGGTTCGGTAACCTAAAGCAAGCATAAAGCTTCCTCTTGAAGCAGAAAAAAGTTGAGCAACCAAAAAATACTATCAAAATTCCAGCTGATACTGCTCCCCATATGTGTTGTTGGCTTTGAAAGAAACCTCGACTCATTTTTCTTTTAGTTTATCCCACTTCTATTTTGCTAGGCGTTGCATCCGTTATTTTCTTTTCTTTCAACTGCTTTACTAAGTGGGCAAAGCAAGAATAGGTAGTTCTGTAATACTTGTTCAGAAGGATTGGTATCTCTGCCGGCTATCCATTCATTTGTTGTCTTTCCATACCAATCCAAGACTTGGTCAGTTATCCTTCTGTCCAAGCGGCACATATGGCCAAAGAGTACATGCAAACATGTATATGCATGTAGAAATGTAGAACTATTCATTTGAAAATGACTTCACAGGAAAAAACCAGAGAATGTGATGTCTTTGTTTCGTATTATATAAAGATATATAGTATAGAGAAAAAACCAACCACAATATATTTTGGTTATCAAAACAAAACAAAACAAAAAAACACTTGGTAGAAGCTTCTAATTGGCAATGAAATGATGCTACTCATGTTTCCATGATATTATATAATTGCTGGCAGCATCAGACAGTGTATTTAGGAAAGACATTAGTGTTTGGTTTACATTAATAAAGAATTAGAAGGATTAAAAATACCTATAATGGTCCATCAACTGATAGCAACCTCCATTATTATATTAGCAGTAAGACAGACACTATCCATAATCAAATAGGGGAAATATTACTATAAAATTCATGGCAGAGCTGTATGATTAAGTCGTGAACAAAACATTAAGAAGTCAAGAACCAGGAGCATCATCCCCTTGTCTTTCCCTGATTCTCAAGAACAAAAAGATAGAATCTATGTTCAATTGGATAAGAACAACAACTATGTCTTTTTTCGGTTGTATGCAAGTTTTTTTACATAAAGATGGCTTCTAGCTACAAAGCTTAACATTAAGAGAAGTTCTCAAACCTTGAAAGTTTGCAAATTAATGCAGAATGAAGGAGTCAAATCTACAGGCGTGGACGCTGCACTGTGCCTTCCCAACCTTGTTGCTGCAGCCAAAAACATAAGACAAACATCTAACATTTGAATAACAAAACAATCTTCCCCACATGGAGTTTTGCAAATTACGCTGTTATTCTCCTGTTTCAGAGCGTGAGTTCCAGATAACATAAAACAACACCGCAACAACAACTATGCCTCAATTACAAGCAAGTGGGAATTGCCTATATGAACTCTCAACTGTCCACGTTGCTCCATTTATCACATAATGTAAAACAACATTGTTTAACATATATACTTGCAATTATATATTAACAACAGAACAAATCAAATCATCTGTCTTCTTTTCTTTATACAAATTAGTACACTTAAGGAAAAAAAGATAAGGCCAAGTAATGCATCAAAATGAGCTATAAACGATTATGAATCATATACAAATAAATCAAGAGCACCAAAAGACTTCTAGTTTACACAACTGAAGAAACTCAACACCCAAAATCTAGCTATACTGTAACCAAGGCTCTATCTTGTAACAAAGCTTCTGCTGCTTTTTTCCCAGAAACCAAAGCTCCATCAAAAGTAGCACTAGTCACATAATCTCCACAAATATACAAGCCCGGTTTTACTTTCGGGTTCTTCGTCAAGTTGGTGGGCGGGCATTGGTTCGGTTGGGCAAACCCGATACGGTACATCCTCAAATAACTCCACGACCCAACTATCGACTGCCCGAACCAACCCGACAGCTCCTTCACGACCCTATCAACCAAATCCGCATCTGCCACGTCACCATATAGCCCCACAAGCGACACAGAAACCAGTGCCTTCCCTGCCGGAGCATAAGAGGGAGCAACGTTAGTGGCGAAGAACATGTTATTGATTATCCCTTTATCCGTCCCGTTAAGAAGCAGAACCGGGTCCCGAACCGGAACTTTGTCTTGTTCAGCTGAAAAATACAAACAAACGGTGCTCCGAACCGGTTGTCGAACCTCAGTGGTTTTTTCTCCCCCCATATTTCCCGCCAATAACTTAACTGCCTCAGGTTCTTCAACTGCCAATATTACCCCAAATTCACTTTCCAAAATTTCTCCATTTAGTAATTTCACCCTTATTCTTGAGCTCGAACTCGATTCGGAATCAACGGAAACAACAGGTGAATTCAACAGTATCGAATTCGATGGCAATTTCGCCGCCAATTGTTCCGGAATGGCGGCAATGCCCTTCGCCGGAAGTGTGTTGTCACCTAGAGCTAGGCACTTGAAGATGAAATTAAACAGCCGCGACGTCGTTTCGAGCTCTCTATCGAAGAAAATCCCGCCAAAAAAGGGTCGAAAAAACCTTTCTAATATTGCATCCGAAAAACCGATGTTTTTCAGTAAATCAATAGTAGTAACTTCTTCAGCATTCAATATTTCATCATCTCCTTGAGTCAAAACTTTTAATCTAGTTAATCCTATGAGTAATTTATCCACAATTGTACCGATTGGATTGGTTAAAGACTGCAGAGAATCTGAGAAGTGGCGGAGAGGATCAGCTACAGTGTTGAAGCGACCACCATAGTAAACCTGAGCCCCAGAGTAGAATTTTCTGAGGTCTAAGGCGTCAAAGTCAAGGACTTTTCGGGCTTCAGGATAACCAGTAATGAAAATCTGGAAACCGCGGTCAAGGATATAACCGTCAACTATATCGGTGCGAACACGGCCGCCGACGGAATCAGAAGCTTCGAGAAGGAGAAATGGGATGTTATCGGCTTGAAGCCGAGTTGCAGCTGCTAAACCAGCTAAGCCACCGCCGATGACAATGACTCCGGTGGTTTTAGGCTGAGGGGGTGAGGTTTGATTGGACAATGACGAGTTCAGGGATATCTGTGAGCAAGCATTCGGCGGTTTAGGGAGTCGAATGCGGTGGCGCGTGGATATGAGAAGGTTTGAGGAGGGGAGAGAGTGAGTGGCGGGGAGACAGAGACACGGCGGCATTTAGGATAACGGAAACGTAAGGGACAGTTGCTAATTTGGATATCGTTGGTTGTATTCTATCCATTTGGTGGGGCTGGATTCTCTGCTTGAAGGCATAAGCAGCTATCCAGTTCCTTTTTCTATTTTTTTTTAGGAAAAAGAAGATTATACGACATGTTACGTAAAGAAATATTGAAGAGA
Source organism: Nicotiana knightiana (assembly GCA_005239525.1). Taxonomy (NCBI): domain Eukaryota; kingdom Viridiplantae; phylum Streptophyta; class Magnoliopsida; order Solanales; family Solanaceae; genus Nicotiana; species Nicotiana knightiana. The sequence goes on from MDKJ01345851.1 coordinate 14,015, forward strand.
AGGATAAGGTGGACAGCGAGAATTGACTTCTTTTGGTTCCCCTAATTAAATACTGCAAGTACAACAATAACATATTCAATATAGTTCTACAAGTGAAATATGAGAAATGTAGAGGGTGTTTGGCTAAACTCTTATTATAAGCACTTTTCGGCTTATCTATGTATTTGATAAAGTTAAACTTATAAGTCAAAAATAAGTCAAAAGCCATAAGATGGTCATCCCCAACTTATGAATTTTTAGCTTATAAGCACTTAAGTTTGACCAATTTTTTTACTATTTTATCCTTAAAATATTCCTTTTTAGAACAAAACTCTTACATCGATACTCACTGCCTCAAGTATTATTTCAACCTAACCTCTCCCCTCCCCTCGCCTCTTCAAGTCTACAATTCTTATTCACTATGTAAGATAAACAAATTCTCTATTCCTTTACATATTTATAGCAATGTGATTGTGTATTAATCTTTCAACTCTATGTAATAAATGAAGACATATCAATTATCAATATTTGTTTCTCTTCAAATATTGTCCTATTTAGTTTTATTTTTTACTGAGAAATTTTTATCAATTTATTAATTATTACAACTTATGATTATATGCTTATCATAAAATAAATTATATTTATCATAGGCACAGTTGTATTTAAAATAAAATGACAAATAGAATATTTTGTATTTGTATCGATTTGGAATCTAAAATTTTGAAGAAATTACGCCCTTATAAGTGTAAACAGTTCTAAGGTTATTTAAGTCATTTTAACAGAAAAGAGCGTATCAGCACTTTTTTATCAAATACTGCAGCAACTTATTATCAATTTTAGCACTTGTATCCAAACACGTAATTGCTTATTCATTAAATCAATTTCAACACTGAAAAGTGTTTTTCAGCACCTAATGTTTATCAGTTATTTCAAATCAGCTAATCCAAACGGGCTTGTAATATGTATACAGAACTTACTCCTACCCTGTGAGGGTAGAAATGGAGAAATTAAAAAATAGCCAGATTTACAAGTGGTCATTCAAAAATAGCCACAGTTTAAAAATAAATCGAATTTAGTCACTTTTCATGTAAAGATAGATCTGAACGAAAACACTATTCAAAATCCGAAAAATACTCTAACATTTTATGGGTAGAGAGGTTGTTTCCGGAAACCCTTGGCCCAAGGGAAAACGAAAAGTCGTAAAAGTGTAACTATGTAACATAGTTAACATATTCGAATTCATGTCGAAAAAAGAACATATTCGTTTTCTTGATACATCAATTCAAATTTGTGATTGTTTATTACTAGCACTATGTTAATTTACGACAACAAAGATGAGACGTGAACCACGGACGCAATAGGCATTTATTGACATTCATTTTGAATATTCTACAAGACTTTTTTGACACTACGCATTTTCTAATTCCTGCTCTCTATAGTGATCTTTATTTGGAAGCATTTAAATGGTTCAACATGTCCAAAATGATGACCCACCAAATATACAATCAGTGGTTACTCAACAGAAAGAAAGCATTTATAGGGCAGATACACAAGGCTCCATTTGTTGAAGTGTAAAGCGCTTTTTTTCTGTCTTTTAACTTTCCTGCACGCAAGAAAATACAAATGACATTTAAGTCTGTAGATGCAGTTTTGTGTTGTTGAATAAACAATTCAGTTCACTGCGAACCACTTGCTGCATAAATGTTAGCTCTCCACTATTCGTTTGTGCCATCAACAACACTGCTTTGAGTTTTTCAAACATTAATAAAGGCACCAGACCTGCATTCCCAACTTCTAAAACCTTGGGTTATAATTTATAAATATTGAAAATTAAAACAATTTCCTTCTTTTTTTTTGGGGTGGGGGGTGGATGTTACTGTTAGTTCATAAGAAAACCAGCAACCATTTGTATAACAACCAGCATATAATCAAGGCAACCCACCGATGTATTTACTGGACCAAACAAGGAACTTGATCAAGTCAAGCACTAAAACAAAGAAAGGCCACGAAAGCATAAAAACTGCAAGAATTGTCAGCCCTCTAATGTATAGCAGTTCCAAAAGTCTACTGGAGAGGTACATAACAAACTTTTAAAAAGTTGCAAAAGTCAAGGGAAAGTCTAACAATTGTTGGTGAAATTCAAAAATCATGGACCAAGCTCAATATCCTGCAATTGGCACAGCCAGCCCAAGCAAATCTCTCATATATCTACTGGCTACAGGCCTACCAAGTTGAGACTTGAATAAAAATAATACTTTTTTTACTGCAACTACCAAATTTAGGTATGACTTTATGCAGACGTGTAAGTTAAAAGATCAGCAGCAGAATGTTTGGTGCATGAACATTCCTGGAATGAAGATATTTTGGCCGACTAGTTCTTTCCTCCTTGATTGAGAAAAATCAACCACTTCTTAAACATATTCATTTCAATACTTAACTAAAGTTTCTGTCTATACAGAGCACCACAAGCAGTTTATAATTTACAATAGGCATAGGATTCCACACAGAGATTAAACTAGTCAATTTTGGTAAGCCAAATACTGTTCTTGAAAGCACCTTGTCTAAGAGGTAAATCAAATTCACAACAAATCCAGAATGAGATATGTCCTGTTAAGTAATCAGAATCATGGTAGACCTTATCTTGCACAAGTCGGTCGCAAAACAAGAGGCACATCAATACAAGACTACTATTTTGTGGAAGTAGTACGCTATGATTGCTCAAATTCTTTAATTCTTTACAGGAGTGGTAATCAACTACAAGGACCAAGCTCAAAGGAGCACATACTCTAATTACATTATATTTCCAGGAAAATTGGTACAAGTGAGGACAAAAGAAATAGAGAAATCCTATTAAGAGAGTATGAAGAAAAAAAATAACCATGTTATAATTTACAGAGTATGGTCACCTACAGATCCCTTCTGCACAATGGACAAGATCCATGTCTCAAAAGCCATGTATCAATGCAGGGAAGGTGAAACATGTGATGACATTGTGGTAAGCTTCTAACAGTCTCTCCCAGTTGGAAGTCCTGGAAAAAATGAAACAACAAACAGTGTTCAGAATCGATTAAGTAAATTCAATAAAAAGAGGAAGAGCAAACAAAAGGTATTAGTGTGTTTTACCTGTAGACAGACTGAACAGGAGACTCTCTCTCCAGAACCATCCATATCATTATCATTTGCAATTATAATCTTGGGGATCTTTTCAACAGAATCTCCAGGCAAACCCTTTGCCCCGCCTGTATCGAAAATGTTAGGGATCTCTTCGTATGCAGTTTCAACAGCTCCCATCTGTCCAACAACAAGCCCGTGTCACAATTGAAGGTAAATCAACTTTCATGTAAAAAACTATAGGTCTACCAATGAGGCTGCAACATACCTGACTTTGCACTGCACTTAGCATAGCTGGACCAATCCGCTCACGAACTAATCTACCGCTTAATAGGCTAGCTATTACATCAATCTGTACAATTCAACAGTTTTATCAGTTAATCATATGCCAACAACTTTACCTCTCATTCTTTCTTGTATCTTTTTTACTTTTTTAGGGGGGGTGGACCGAACCTCGCCGTGTGGGGTGAAACCCCAATGGGGTGGGATACTGGGATAAAGAATGGATCTTACTCTATTGGACAGGAAAATGTTTTCTCACATAAAGTTATCCCTTTTATAGAAGCTAAGTAAATTGTCAGCTAATATCAGTGAGAAAGAAGCAATAACGCTTACCAAGTAAAGAAGACATTCAATTCCAGATTCATCGGACTGCCATAGTAATAGAGATGATTCAAAGACTTCAAGAGAGAAAACAGCACCAGAGATAGCACCAACTGCAGCACCTCTCACAAATCCGCTTTCTGTCTCTTGCCCTATCAAAGCTCCAGTCATTGCTCCTAATAAGGTGCCCACTGCAAAGAAATCCATTCCTTATTAGTTTCATAAAAGAAAATAACTTTAAGAAATTAAAGCAAGCGGCTCCTCTAAAACATTTGGAACACATCCCCACCCACAGACAGATATAACTGAGAGAAGGAAGCCGAATATCTCCATCATATTTAGAATAGATGGGTTGAAAAGCCAAAATTTGTCCATTTTCAGATTATTTCATACCCTAATTTTAAGTCAGGGGACAAATTTAACAAGGACACCGAATTGTAAGCCATCAAATGGGATGAACAATTTGGGGTAAATCAAATAAAACCCACACGGCAGAAAGAGGAACATACACAATCAAATAAAGAAAAAGGAAAACCCACCTAGTGCGAAGAAGAAGGTGAAGATTGCAGAGAATACATTGCCAACGATTGTAGAGACGGCAAGACAGAAACAATCTTTGGCCCTATCAACCAAATCCCCGACTGAAAAAGAAGAAAGAGAGGATGAAGGCAAAGCACGAGATGGGTATGCGTAAAACTCCATCTTTGTTCAATTCAAGAAAACTCTTTGGGGTTTGTGATTACTGCTATATACACAGATATCGATATGTAGTCTTTTGAAAGTAGCGTTGTATATATATATATATGGAAAAAAGGGTATATTATAAATAATAAATAACAGAAAAAGAGGAGAAGTTAAGAGGAAGGTGTAATCTTAGTTGCTAAGCCAAAGGCGAAAAGAACCCACACAAACCTGCTCGCATTTATAGCTTCCTTTCTCTCTCTCTCTCTCTCTCTCACGCTGACCGTATAAAATAATAAAAGGGAAAGTGCAAAATATATGATTGGGATATTTGGCAAAAAATCAAAGGCCACCAAAGAAAGTGAAGCTTCTATTTGACAAAAAGAAAATTATAATTGAAACAACATAACAAAGCTTCAGGTCATCTCCATCTTCTTCTTCATCTTTATAAAAAGGAGAAAGGGTCTGCGGAATGGTTCTTGCATTGGAATGTCATGTTGTTTGATTTATTATAGTACTATCTAGTTACATAAAATATTATGGATTATGATATGGGGAATTAGTAATGTCAAATTATTTATAATAACTAAAAAATCATATTGATAGTGTATAATGGTGGTAAAATAGATTAAAAATTAATTATTCAACAATGTTATTTATTAAAAATAGGTTGGATAACCTAATGAGTTTAAATTGGAGGTTCCTCTAGTTTAGGAAATTATGTGTATTCATTATTCTATTCGTATTAAATATGAGCAGGTAAAATATTTTATCCGCTTATTTGCATTATTCATTTCAACCCACACAAATATCATCTCTATCTTCTTAAGGTAGGGGTAAGGTGATTACATATTAACTATCTCCATACCTTACTTGTGGATTATACAGAATTTATTGCTGTTATTATCTCAATTGACTGCCATATTCTACCACACGGAAACAAAAAAAAATGTAGTCGTTTTTTTATCCAATTCTCATTTCCTTTTTGGCTGTTGGATTAATTAATTTCTCATTTTTTAAAGATAAGAATTGGGAGTATTAAAGAAAGTGGTGGTTGGTGAAGGGTGGATAGATCACAGTGTATTTTATTTTATAGAAGATTTTTGCAGAGATATTTTTCGAGGAGGAACCATGAATGTGCACGTGGAAAAGAAAAAAAGAACTTCTTCATATTGGACATTTTATATCAAACTAATAAATCAAGTATGTTTTGATTATATATACTTTCATCACTCATCATCATTAAATAACATATATTTTGATATAATTTGTTATAATTCTTAAGATTAAAAGTTATTTAATTTGAAATAAATATCAAATTTGAGTAAATATATATGTTTGGAACAGGATTCTCTGACCAGTTGCCCACTGAAACAAACTTCACTGCTTCAGTTATTGCCAAATTCTTTATACATTTTCACTTCTTCATCCGCCATCACCTAGCTAAGGAGTTCGGTCAAACAAGAAATAAATAATTTTATTTAAATTATGGCTCAAATAGGACTAGTACTTGTCTTAATTAATTATGATATTCGAACAGCTGAACTATGATGATGCTCTTAAAAAATTAAGTTGGTAAATTTGGATGATACGATTATACAAAAGAGAAGTCTATCCCTATTTTAGTGTAAACTTTTTTTTTTTCTTTTTGCTAATTTTTTAGTGTAAACTGGGTACACTGGAATCTTCTAAATAAGGAGAAGCGTTTAGAAAAATGAATTATAGAGACGTTCCAGTATTTAAGTTTCAGAAAGATTGAAGACATTATAAGCTTTGAGAAAGAGGATTAGTGTCAATTGTAGGAATATTTTTTTAAATATTATTTAGTTACGGTAACTTACGCTATTTCTTGTATTTTTTTATCAACTTGAACCTTATCTCTATAAATAATAATCACGTGCATACATCATAGTTAGACATGGTATTGTAAGAGGAAACATTTCAAAATAATCCTTTACTTTTTTTATTAAAGAAAGTGATCCTACAAAAATTTCATATGTGTTATATTTAAATCTCTTACATATAAAATTAAATATTTCCTGGGAGATTAAACATATTATACAAAATTTATAATGAGTACAAAATTAACTGCCCTTTTAATGTAATATATATATATATATATATTAAATACATTTATTAGCATCAAATTAAATATATTTGTTCTCAATTCTATTCGTGAATGTTATAGTTAAATTGTTTGAATTGATGCAAATATATATCTGAGTACAACGAAGTACTTTCCATATATTTAATTACATGTTGACTAGTGGAAGGGTTCTGACTTCTGAATGGGAGAAATTTGCCCTCTCGAGTATGTCATTTGCATTCTAATAAAGAAAAAAAAGGGGGGTGGACATTGGACTTATCTCTAAAATGCATAGTTATTTTGGCCTGCAGTTTGTTTTTCTTTTGGACAGATCAAATGATGACATAACCATTATTGTTAATGATTAACTAATTGATGCATGCATCAAATTATATATGGAAGTAATTAAAAAAAAAAAAAAAAAAGCACCTCGACGTAAGTATAAACAAAAGTCTTACCTGCCAACTATATTTTTTAGCTTTTTCCTACGGCAAAAAAGGAAAAAGGAAAAAGGAAAAGATCTCTCAAGTCAATGGTTGATCAATTTTATTTAAAAATACGAAAATACATAAATAAAAGCAGATATGAAGAGTTCTAAAATAGTAATAGCTGATGGCAGAATTTGCGGCCATAAGTCCATAACAGTGGACCAAAGGTTCAACTTATTAAAGCAGCTTTCAACATATATATGATATAATCAGCACGCTCTGTTTGTTAACTAAAAAGAGTTTAAGTTGCATATGCATTAACAATGTAAACAATATTTACATAATTAAACTATTAAAAAAATTCAAGATTCAGTGTGACGATGGACTAACCATTAATTAAACTTAGAAACATCGTGCTTTTGTACCTATATATACTAAGTAAAAGTAAAAGTCATTTATAAGAAAACTTTGAATTCTAGTTACCAAAAAGTATCTGGAAAACATTTTTTATCAAGGGGCAAAAATTATTTTCCTCACCTATGGACAATAGCTATTTTAGTTATAAATATTTTAACTTTTAATTGCATTTTTTTTATTAAACTAGATATTATTATCAAAAGCCATAATATTTTTTAAAAATCATTAAACCATAGAGCAAAAATGATCCCTCAACTTAAGACCAGTCTTATTTTGCAACAAGAAGAAAAGAGTATTAAATATTTGGAAGATTGAGCGCCACATCATACCTCACCTGGTTTCATGGAATACGGTCTAAAATTTACGTGGCTACTTGGGGTCTGCGTGTCACAAACATTCATACTCCTGAAAATGGAAAGTAACAAAGGAGAAATATTTCGTCCGGTAACTTTTACTTGTTTATTATATTAAAAATATATTTTTATATTTAATTATTCACTATTTATTCTCAAATTATTTTTCAAGACTTTTAAAAATATTATTATTATTAACAATAAAATTATAAAATATATAATTTTTTTTTTCTTCTAAAGAAGTACAAAGTAAAAAGTGAACAACTAAAAATAAAAGGGAGGGAGTATAATTAAAGCATGTGGTGATTTGGTTTTGATTGCTCCCTTACCCTTAGGGTGCTCTTTTAAACAACCACTTTAATAAACTATTAAGACACCCATTTGGCCCATTAGGAAAGCTATAGTCTTCCCTTTTCCTAGTACGTTTATTCTCCTTTTCTCAAAGGAGTATTTTATTACCGAAATGCGAAATGTTTCTGGTAAATTTGTATTCCTTTTTTGTTTGAAGAAATTCTTCACGTTAATTTATTTTTTTTAAAGACGAAATACAAAATTTCACGAAAATACATTAATCGAACATATATTCCTTTGAAATTATAAAGTGCCAAATTAGAGGGAAAGTTATGAACCAATTATATTTTTAAAGTTAAGGGTTCATATCTACTATTTTAATAATCTTATTGAATTTTTATACGTAAATTTTTATTCTGCGTCGAAAGTTATGGGTTCGATTGAACCCAACGCTAAAACACTACATCTGCCCGTGACCCCAACCCCCTCTCCTCGACCCCACCCCAACCTCGCCCACCACTCACCCTAAACAAAATTATTATTAAGTCTTTTCTTTTCATGTTGTAGATAGAGTACTTTTTTTTTATTTCAACAAAATGAGTATATTTTTTTTATGATGTAGTAAAAGTATTTTCTTTCGTTTCAACAAAATGAGTATTTTTCATGATGTAACAAAAAGTATTTTCTTTCATTTCAACAAAACGAGCACTTTCTTTTTATGATGTAGAAAAAATATTTTCTTCCATTTCAACAAACTAAGTATTTTCTTTTCCTGGAATAGAAAAATTCTTTTTTTTCAAAACCTTAGTACTTTCTTTTCATGATTTAGAAAACGTAATTTTTTTTATCAACAAACCAATATAGGTAATTAATTACGTGTATGCTTGTGCAAGTGTTCTATCCCAATTCAAGTCAACAAATAAGAGTAGAGACGATGAATGTCACATAAGAAACGGTCACCACAAAATGTATAAGGTATAATTCACACAATGTAAGCACACCACTACACAAATATCAACAATAACAAGGCCCCCAGACCATCATAAGTTATCACAAATCATTCCCGACATAGCCCACCTTGTTTCGTCACGTGCGCAATAATAAGGTAAATGTCTGCCTTGTCTCGCCGCACGCGTACAATAATATTCCTACATTGGCTCGTCACATGTGCAAACCCACATATATAGCCGGTCTTATCATGTCGTATGTGCAAATATCAATAATAACAACATCACGGACAACAAACATGTGAACACCTCGACAATCCTCTCAACAATACCACGTGTGCCAAAACATAACAACAAAATAAAATAACTTTCACAACATCTGTCCATATGCCACAATATTTTCTTAAAACAGTTTCAATACCACAGTCACGCACAGCCCTCGGCTCAACAACAATGAGTACAACAACAACAACAATGATAACACAAGAGTACGACAAGTAAATCAATACAAGAACTTCAAAACATAAAGAAACGGAAGAACGAGCTCACAAACAAATACACAACAGGAAATAATGATCTCGACAAGAATAACTTAACAAGGGAGAGATAATGTGTAACAATTATTCCACAAAAGTGCTCTTCGACGATAAGAGATATAGCATGAATCAATGACCCGAATGAGAATATGTCAACAATAAAAGGGATAACAAAACTTCAATTAAGGCTAAGCAATTACGGAAGAAATAATAATAACTTCAATTAAGGTTCAACATAAGAAGTCAACCATGTTCCCCACCTCGAATCCCGATAAATTCATAAAATCCGAACACCCATTCCGATATGAGTCCAACCATACCAAAATTATCAAATTCCGATATCGAATCGCCCTTCAAATCCTCATTTTACATTTTTGAAGAATTTTACAAAATTCCATTTTCTTCCATTCAATTCACTAATTTAATGATAAAAATGAAATAAAATCGAATCCAGGTAAAGATCACTTACCCCAAACAACCACGTGAAGAACCCCTCAAAAATCGCGTAAATTCGAAGTCGTCAACTCAAAATATGATTAAAAATGGTGAAACCCCCGTTTTTAGAAACCTCTCCAGGCAAGTCGCATTTGACACCTGAGATTATAAATCGCACTTGACACCTGCGATTTTTTGTGCTCCCTCAAACACTAGAAAAACAACAGTCTTTCCCAACACGAAAATGGGCATAACACTATTATACGACCTCAGAATGCGACGATTCTTGTTGTTATGATTTTGTAATTATGATACAGATTTGATGGTTCAATTGAATCACAAATCAAAGGTCGTTTTCACAATGTGATACCCTTTATGCCAAAATAAACGACGCTGAAGTATCAAATAAGAGCACGTCACAATCCAAACTCATCCGAAACTCACCCGAGTCCCATGGGACCCCAACCAAGTGTAATAAAAATTTCCAAAATATGATACGAGTTTGTTCGAAGCCTCAAATTTCCTCTAACAACACTAAATCATGAATCGCGCATCGATTCAAGCCTAAGAAACTTATGAACTTCCAAATTCCAAAACTAATGTCGATTCATACCAAACCAACTATGTTTGATTTCAAATTTTGCACAAAAGTCATAAATGAAAGTACATACCTATTCCAACTTCCTGAACCGGTATCTTACCCCGACATCAATAAAGTCAACTACCGGTCAAACTTTCCAAAATCTTTCATTTTTTCCAACTTTCGTCAATTCATGCCGAAACGACCTACAGACTCCAAATCAACATCGGGACACCCTCCTAATACCAAAATCACCATGCGGAGCTAATGGAACCTAAAAATTCCATTTCGAAGTCGTCTACACAAAAGTCAAACTCCGGTCAACTCTTACCGCTTAAACTTCTAAATAAGAATCCATCTTCCAAATCAATCCTGAATCATCCGAAATCCTAACTCGACCACATACGCACGTCATAACATATAATACAAACCTGCTCTAGACATTAAGCCACCAAACGGAATGCTAATCCTCAAAACGACCGGTCAGGTCGTTATATCCCTCCCTCTTAAACAAACGTTCGTCCTCGAACGTGCCAAGAACCATTTCGAAGTCCTCAAATCACTGAATGAACTTACCATACATATAATCGTGTGTGATCCTACATCAGCCAATCCACATAGGCCCGTCGACACTATCCCAACTGAAAATTATTCCCACCTACACTGATAACCTTAGAACCAAATTTTGCACCTTCTGATCATTTCTAAAAGACCCGCTTCTCACGTTGACACATTGTATTAGCCTCAACCTGCTACAACAACTCATGACTACACCCACAAGGTACAATCACACGGCGTAACACATCACACATATGCCCATAACAACATCTCTGATCACAATAGTTGCTCATAATCAAATCCAGCACTGGCAATTAACCTCATATTCCCAAGAACTTTTCTCCAAGCTTTCACAACACTAAAAACGATGCAAGAAACATGAAGACCTCATAATTATTCATTCGAATCAACAGGTCACATCTAACGCCACCTGGCCACACACCTCGCAAGATAAAACCCAATAAGTACAACACGAATATGACTGGATATACAAGGAAACACAGGAAAGAACTATCAAACAAGCCCGACATGCACAACTCCTTATCATCAGCATACTACGAATTAATTCCACAAGGGAGGATCAAGTATATGCACAAATCAGAAGGAACTCATCTATATAACTCTACCGCGGCCCGGTTCAAACATATCAAATTACATGAAGGCGCGAGGATCCCATCCTCAACTCTGAATCACAAGTATAATACAGATCATACAAACCGAAGCCTCCCACTAATTCAATTTCCGCTAAAAAAGTCACAACTCATCTTGAACTCCCACGCTGATAGAGCATCTAAATCACAAATCGTAACCAACCACCGAGAAATCACATCTAAACCCATAGCTCTCAGTAGTGAACAAAACAAAACAATAGACACGGGATACCACTATAGAATCTTTCAATAGGGGTAAACACATAAGTAGAGTACAAAATCACGAAACCCACCCATATGTGAAGCAAAACCAAATCAAAATAAGAATGATGCGGCCTCTATAACAATCAAAACCATACATGTAATGACATCATCAGGTGTAACCTAAGTTGCTCCAACATTGCAGTTTAGATACTGCACCCGTGTCGACACGACACTAGTATGATTGTGGGTATGGGATATATACTGGATATGGTCAAATAATTTTGGGTACTTTGACCACGACGTACAAAAAAAATCGAGATGAGATACACTTTGATTCCCGAAATCATAACCAAAACTAGGGTAAATTTGAAGAGTATTTTATACCTTATCTAGGAAATCAATCATTTACTTATCTACAACTTGATAATAATAAAAATCCACACTTTCAGCCATACATAAGTAATCCATAAATATTTTCATAATTTAGAGTTATTTTTATATTTTTTAAATTAAATTTAGGACCTGTAACTGTACTTGGATCTGTATCCCCGAATCGTAGAATTTACATCTCGAAGATTCTGACCTCTAGATCCCACTACTAGAAATTCGCTAAAAATCGACCAAAAAAACCAACTAAGGTTGGTCGGTTATGGCCAATTACCGACCAAAACGCGACCATTAGGTTGTGGACGGTGTTTTAATAGTCGGAATGGCTTATCGACCAAAGTTGGTCGGAAATTACCGACCAACGTTGGTTGGTAGATTAAAACGACCATCTGACATTTTTTATTACTTATCGACCAACTTTGGTAGGAAACATTTTTTATTAATTTAATTTTACCGACCATAGTTGGGCGGCTTATCTAAAATATATTTTTTTAATTATTTATTAAAATTAAAATAAACCCACCAATGTTGGTCGGTAACTGAAAAAATATATATTTTTTAAAATAATTAAAATTAAACATTACCGACCAACTTTGATCGGTAACCTCAACTGTGCTGGCAAAATACCGACCAAAGTTGGTCGGTAATGTTGACTTCTGGGAATTCAATGTTCATTGACCGACCAACTTTGGTCAGTATTTTTGAATAAATATTTTTTTTAATTAAAAACCGACCAACTTTGGTCGGTTTTTTTGGGTTTAATTTTGGCATAAAATGCATGTTTTGGAAGCTACACCACCTGGCAGCATACCAATACACCTAATAATAACATAATTTAGTATAAAAAATAGCAACAACAACACAACAACCAAAACATTCAATAAATACATTAAAACTAACAAATTAAAGTTCAATTGAACATAAAAATCCAAAACCAAGTTAAAACTTATTACAACTAGTTCAAAACTAGTTCTATTTGTCTAGTTCAAAGTATATAAAAGTCAAGGAGTATTTTCGACAACATCATCATCATCGTCTGATGAACTTTCATCTACAAGACGGTATTGAGAAGGGTCTTGTGGAGGACGGGAGGAACGACACGGGGAGTACGGGAGGAACAATCACGTGCAGGTCGAGCCTCTGGCGATGACTCACGAGACCGAGGCAACGGAAAAGCTCCAGTAGATAGGAGAGTTCTGATTTGAGCTTGCATGCCAAGGAATTGAGCATCTCTAAGCTTTTCTCTTTCTTTGGCCGCTTCTAGATCGGATGTGAGCTTTGTCACTATCTCCCGCATAGCCGCATAGCGGAGAGGCTCTCCCTATTAAGTTGCTCGCCTTGCGAGGAAGTTCCTATTCCTTGCATTTCACACTTATAGCGATGGAAATTCTTAGTAGGAAGCACGTATACCTTCCCCCATTTTGGACCGCCAGCATACTCCATCCATATTCTTTCAGCATCCTCGTCCGAAGGTTGGGTTGGCTCGCCCGATTCACCAGTTGGCTGACTGCGGATGAATTCCTCCACGTTAGTTTGGTAGAGATCCTATATTATTTTAAATTAAATCAGTATTCCAAAATTTTTATATAAGTAAATTATAATACTTAAATAAAATTTAAAGCTTACATATACAGTCGAGGCCCGGTCCTCAACCCACCTATCTTGATCCTCCTCTTTCTTCTTCTTCACAATATGCGTATCTTTGAATAGCTCATCATGGCTCATTGGACATTCATACTTCTTTTCTTGAAAATAATTTAATTTAGTTAATAAACAGAATAGATATACTTAGAAAAGTAAAATAATTTAAACAATTATATACCAATCTTCTTTTTATTGTCCCTAGGCTGCTCGCACCTCCAGTGTGCAAGGAGCCTCCCTTCTCGGATGCGCGAGCCTTCTTTCCTTTTTTCGCTCCTATCTAAGAACTCCGCGGTAAGACAGTGCCTTTGCAAATCCTTCCACAAATTCTCAAGTAACCAGCCAAGCCTCTTGTTCTTCTTTTCTAGTATCTAAGAAAGCATCCGACAATCTCTTGCGAGCTTTATGATGAAAATTTGCAGCCACTTCCGCGCTATAGCGGTCTTTCCATACACACTTGCTATGTATTTCAAAAGTTAACTATTAGATGTAAACATCATAAATATAAATAATTAAACTGTTTAAAAGAACATTTATACCTTAAATTGATTGAAAATTTTCTCCTTCAGCGAGAATGGGCAATCAGTCCAAGTCGCATAAGGGCCATCATAAAGCTTTCTGGTGGCATTGGTGATTATCTTCATAGTCTTATTACCCGGATTGAACCTGCAATTTAACAATAAAAACACATTAATATCTTAGTGAAAATGTTACAAATTAATAGACTAGAAAATAACAAATAACACTTACCCATCACCCTCAGGGACTATGATGATCCTGCCATATCGATCATAATTCACTATCTCATCATCATCATCCAAAGCATGCGTATCAGAGGCATGTGTAAACGGTGTAGGCGGGTCAAAGCTACTGCCTCGCAGGTGAAGTCCTGTAATAGATGGAGTCGATGATGAAGATGGATGTGATCCCTGTGACTGCAACATAGTTGGATGCAATCCAAGTGGCTGTGATACTGATGGTTGTGACCCGAGTGGCTGTGACCCGAGTGGCTGTGACATGGATGGATGCGATCTATGTGGATGTGATATGTAGGGATGTAATCCACGTGGATGTGGGTAGATGGCTATGAGGCAGCTGGATTGTATGTCGGACGTATAGTCCTATGGCCCTGTGATGGAAGACCTGGTGTCTGAATGAAGGTGTACATCTCGTGATGCTGTGGAAGCTCAGTATAGCTGTGTGGTGGAGGATAATACATAAGAATCTCTGAAAAGGGTGGACAAGAGGGACTATTATTTTCTACCCTCTTCTTTCCCTTCCTACCCTTTTCTCGACCCCAAGAACTAGTAAGGTCATTGTTACCTTGACCCTTGCCCGCCATCTGCATAATATAATACACATTTAGATTGAAACATATAACAAACTAGCTATAAAACGAGAGTGCTTTAAAAAACCAACTTTTTAATCATCATCGACGTATTGTTCCTCGTCCAAGAATTCTTCGCCCTCACTTGTTTGAGCTTCATCAGTTTATTTTTCGCCCTCATTTTCTATAATTGTTACTTCATTTATATCAACTTCTTCCAATATGTGTTCAGGATGTTCCAAATCATTTTCTAACTGATCGTCCACTATTTGCTGAACACTGGAGATATTATTTTGATATGCAACATCTAACACATTCTCGACTTCCACCCTATCTACAGGCTTAGTTTTTATTACAACCCTCCAATCGGACTTATTCTGCCGCAATGGATAAGGAGCATAATACACTTGCCTAACGTTATGTGCAATTATGAAAGGATCATAGCAATCATACTCCCTCATATGACTAACCTCAGTTATGTTGTATTTGTGGTGTACTCTTGTTCCTCTTGTTGGATTTGGGTCAAACCACTTGCATCTAAAGAGTATCAATTTCTTATATGGCCAACCTGTATATTCGAGTTGTAATATTTCTTTGACCACACCATAATAATCAATATATCCAACTTGGTTGCCATCACCACCTTGAACCCATACCCCGTTGTTGTTGCTATTTTTATTTTTAGAGCAATACTTTGTATGAAATATAACCATTCAGTACGTACTTAGACATTGTTGTGACCTGAATCCCAGGTCCTCAAGATATATCTTTCAAAAATTGATTTACACCATTATTTGGATTATTTACCTACATAGTGTTAAGAAAATTCATAAGTCAGCACAACTTATGAATCAATTTTTATACATTCACTACGTATCTATATACTTACAAACTGTTTGAACCACATATCAAATCTCGTATATACAACATCATGGCCAAATTGACCCACGAAGTGACTATGACACATCAAATATTTTTAGTAGTTGCACATATGTAATCACAGTAAATTTTACATTTTGATAACTGATAAATCAATACTTACTTGAGAAATGGTACCACTTCGGGACAATTTAGCAACACATGAAGTGTAGCTGACTTGTACTCCATATCACTCAAACTTCTCTTTCTAACATCCTTAGAACATCATCCTGGTTGATTGGATATGGACATATGTGGATATAACAGATCACTCACACATTCGACCGTGTGCCTATTGGGACTATTCCTAGAACATGGCACATTACTCTCAAAATAATAAGAAAAAAAATGTAACGATCCGACTGGTCGTTTTGTGTTCTAGGACCCTGTGCCCCTAAATTAGACTTCCCGTAGTTGCTTTTGCCGATTTATGACTTGCGGGGACAGGTGTTTCGAGGTTTGGAGGAGTTTGGGGTGGTATAGGAACACTTAGTTCCTTAAGGTTGGCCTTAAAGGCCAAGTTTGATTTCGGTCAATATTTTTTAGCAAACAACCTCGGAATCGAGATTTGAAGGTTTCGGTGGGTTTGTATAATGATTTCGGACTTGGGCGTATGTTCGGAATGGGTTTTGGATGACCCGGGAGCATTTCGGCGCCAAATAGTGGAATATGATTCCTTAAGTTCAAAATTGAGGTTTAGAACGTGATTTTTGTGTTATCGAGGTCCGAATGGAATTCCGAGATCGGGAATATTTCCATTATATCATTTATGACTTGCTCGTAAAATTTGGTATTATTCCGAGTAGTATAGGTAAGTTCGGTGTGTTGAAGGCGAATTAAAGAACTTAAACTTCTTAAGTTTGATCCAATAGGTTTTGGGGTATGATTTTTAGATTTAGTGTTGTTTCGGATGTTCCGAAGACTCGGTCGAGTCCATATTATGATTTAGGACTTATTGGTATATTTGGACGGGGCCTCGGGTGGGCCTGGTTGCCATTCGGACATCGCGCGAGGCAAAAACCAACCTTAGAAGAACTGATGGTGCACCAGATCTGGTGCAACTGCACCTGCGAAGGACCAGCCGCAGGTGCGAAGATCGCAGGTGCGGTCAACGCCTTGCAGGTGCGGCCTCAGAGGGGGCTTCCCAATTCCGCAGGTGCGGGCCATTTTCGCAGAAGCGGAGCCGCAGGTGCGGACTCCCTTCCGCAGGTGGGACCACTGGCCCCTTCCCATTTTCCGTAGGTGCGAGATTTTCTCGCAGATGCGAGACCGTAGGTGCACGAGTCGCAGGTGCGAAAAACCTGAAGGCAGTGAGGTTGTTTAAAATACGGGACTTAGTCATTTTTGAACCATTTTTCTTCATCTTGGAAGATTTGGAGAGCTTGCAAAGGAGAGATTCGACCTAGAAATTGTAAGGTAAGTAATTCCTACCATAAAGTGAGTTTAATACTTGAATTTTGGGTAGATTAATACATTAAATTAGTGGAAATCATGGGTTTAGATTAAAACCTAGGGTTTTGATAAAAGTGAGAATTTACCAAGGAATTTGTTATGGAATCATGCAAAAACTATATAATATTGATCCTTAGGTTATGGGTGATTGTTTTCTTTGAAAATTTCCGGAACACGAGCATGTGGGCCCGGAGGTGTATTTTGGGATTTTGCAAATTAGGTTGAAATAATCATTTAAATAGAGGAATTTTGGATTTTTAAGCTTAGATTGATTTATTTATGTGATGTTTGGTTAGTTTCGAGTCCTTGGGCGACAAATTGGAGTTTCGGGCGCGTTCTTGACCCGGAAAGTAGGTTTGACACGAGGTAAGTCTCCTTTCTAACCTTGTAAGAGGGAATTGTCCTGGTAGGTAAATATAATGAATTATATGTTATTATTTGTAGGGGGCTACGCACGCACGAAGTGACGAGAGTCCGTGCGTAGCTCCTACTATGTTATGTCGGGTAGTTTAGGATTCACAAGCATGCTTTATGTGTCGTATTTATAATCATAACGATAATTTAGGTTGCCAAATATCATTAACATCATTAAGTGAACATCTAGAAAGTTACATCTAGCAATTTAGACTATTGATCCTTCTTTGTAAGAATATTCTCTACTAATCTCCTGATTTTTCTGTTAATTATGTGTATATATACAGGCACCCGCGTCGCATGTATGATTCGCGAGCGGGGTAGCCCTACTATTATGTTGGCCGCGTCACATGTTCAATTCATGAGCGGTGTAATAGACGTATCTATGGTTCAATCCGTTCGACCCTTCGGCAATGCACATTTATTATTGCGTCGTATCGGCCGTATGTTCACGGCATGTTATGTGATTATTAATTGTTTGGTGTTTCTGTGGTTATTTACCTGTTGAATATCCTGGAAGAATGAAATTTGTAATATGTACTATAGAGGACTTGACACGTCAAGGTAATTGCAAAGAAATTTGATGCTCATGTATTTATAAATGTCATTCTTGCCTAGCCCTATATTTAAAATATATTATTTTGGCCCTAGTAAGTGTCACGTCGACCTCTCGTCACTACTTTTTCGAGATTAGACGGGATACTTACTGGGTACATATTGTTTATGTACTCATGCTACGCTCTGTACTTAATTGTACAGGTTCTGAGGTGGGTGCATCTGGGTATCAGTCCAGAGCTCGTTCCTGATTTATACCTGGTCGAGTATTCACGGTGATATGCTTCTCCTGAAGACTTCCAACAGCACTTTGGAGCTTTTATTTTTGCTAATTCTGTCTATATTTTTCTTAGACGGTAGGACAGACTTTTATTCCTTTGGGTATTACTCTACTAGATGCCTGACAACGACGTTGGGCGTCATCGCGACCTGGGTTAGGATTTGGATCGTGACAACATGGTATCAGAGCTCTAGGTTTACGTAGGTCTCACGAGTTATAGGCAAACCCAATAGAGTCTTGCGGATCGATACAGAGACGTCTGTATTTATCTTTGGGAGGTTATAGGGTGTTAGGAAATCTCTCTTTATTCATCTTCTATCATGCAGTTGATAGTATGCTAATCTCACTCTTCTATTCTCTCACAGATGATGAGGACGCGCACATCCGATATTCCAGACCTGGAAGGGGCCGCTACCCCCGCCGGCAGAGGGCGTGGAAGAGGTCAGGGGAGGGCACTGGCCCGAGGTAGGGGACGAGGGCGTCCCAGAGCTGCCCCAGTTGCACCACCAGTGGATCCAGCAGAGGATCCTAAAACTGAGGAGCAGGGCGAGGTGCCCGCAGCAGATCCTGCCCTGTTGGACTTCATGACGGCATCAGGATTTCAGGAGGTCATGGGTCGTATGATGCGGTTCATGGACACCATGACTCAAGCTGTTTTATTTCCAGCGGATCCGGCCACATCTCAGGTAGGAGGGGGAGCACAGACCCTGACTGCCCAGGCCGCATGGCACGCAACAACAATATATCAGACCTCGGGTACACTGCCCGTAGGCGGGGCCCAACCAGTAGCAGCAGGACCTGAGCCCAAACCAGTTGCGGATGATGATCCGTAGATGCTATTAGATAGATGGATCAAACTGCACCCTCCTGTCTTCGGAGGCGAGCGTCATGAGGACGCCCAAAACTTTATTTATAGGTGCAGGGATAGACTACATAACATGAGGATACTGAATTCCCATGGAGTTGACTTCACTACTTTCCAGCTAGAGGGTAGAGCCCGTAGATGGTGGCGGTCCTACATTTTTGGCAGACCGACATATTATCCTCCCATCACTTGGGAGTAGTTCACTCAGATATTCCTGGACAGGTATATTCCACCCTCTGAGAGGTAAGAGTTGCGGTATCAGTTTGAGCAGCTGGAGCAGGGTTAGATGTCAGTTACCGACTACGAGGATAGGTTTTCTAAGTTGTCTCTTCATGCACTCATGATACTTCCTACTGACGCTGAGGGTGTGCAGAGATTTGTAGCTGGGTTGCACTCAGGTATTAGGGCCAACATTGCCCGAGAGGTGGATATGGGGACTCCTTATCAGCTTGTGGTAGAGATTGCTCGTAGGATTGAGGGTTATCGGTCGAGGAGCAGAGAGCAAGGGCAACACGATAAGAGAGCTAGATTTTCTGGGGATTTCAGAGGCGCCCCAGCCAGGGGCAGAGGTCAGTTTGGTAGGGTCCAGCCTTGTAGGCCTACATATTCAACACCCCCACCACCTCCTCTAGGTTCTCCCACGAGGCCTTATTTAAGTGTTATGTCGGTGAGTTCTTATCGCTCTCTAGCCATTCAGGGTTCCTCCGACGGGTATTCTGGTCATCAGGGGTCTCCTAACCCTTATTTCAGTGCTATGCCAGAGAGTTCATACCGTCCTCCAGCTATTCAGGGTTTCATGCCAACATGCTATGGTGTCGTGCGGTTGTTATGAATGCGGGGATCCAGGACATACTAGGAGGACTTGTCCCAGGCTTCGGGGCAAGATCGTGCAGCAGAGTCATCAGCCTATGGTTTCAGGATCGATGGTTTGGCCACCCAGAGGTGGAGGACATGCTGGTAGAGGTCGTCCTAGAGGTGGAGGCCAGGTAGGGGGAGCCCAGCCAGCTCCTGTTCATTTCGGTGGAGGTCAGGCGTCCGGCGCTCCAGCTAGATTCTATGCTTTCCCGGCCAGACCAGATGCAGTGGCCTCAGATACCGTGATCACGGTTATCTTTTCAGTATGCGGTAGAGATGCATCAGTATTATTTAACCCAGGATCCACTTATTCATATGTGTTAGCCTTGTTTGCTCATTTCCTGTATATTCCTCATGAGTCTTTGGGTACTCGTGTTTATGTGTCCACTCCTGTGGGAGATTTTGTGGTGGTGGACCGGATTTATCGGTCCTGCATGGTTACATTCTGTGGGTTCGAGACCAGAGCGGCCCTCATGTTGCTCGATATGGTTGATTTTGAGATCATCCTAGGGATGTATTGGCTATCTTCCTATCACGCCATTCTAGATTTCCATGCCAACACTGTTACTCTGTCCATGCCTCAGTTGCCGAGATTGGAGTGAAGAGGCTCCTCAGTTAGTACAGCTAGTCGGGCCATTCTTTCCTGAAGGATCGACGTATGGTCGAGAAGGGTTGTTTGGCTTATCTTTCTTATGTGCACCACCGCCGAGTCTCCGACGATTGATTCAGTGCTAGTAGTTCGAGAGTTTGCTGATGTGTTTCCTTCAGACCTTCCAAGCGTGCCACTGGATCGTGACATTGATTTTTGCATTGACCTATCTCCAGGCACCCAACCTATATCTATCCCCCCCATACCGTATGGCTCCGAAGGAATTGAAAAAACAAATTGAGGAGTTGTTAGCTAAGGGGTTTATCATACCGAGTGTATCGCCTTGGGGTGCCCCAGTGTTATTTGTGAAGAAGAAGGATGGGACTATGCGGATGTGTATTGAATACCGCCAGTTGAACAAAGTCACCATCAAGAACAAGTACCTGTTGTTGCGTATCGATAATTTGTTTGACCAGTTTCAGGGTGCTAGGGTGTTTTCTAATATTGACTTGAGATCAAGGTACCATCAGCTGAAGATTCGGGACTCGGATGTTCCGAAGGCTGCCTTCCGTACGAGATATGGTCATTACGAGTTCTTGGTGATGTCCTTTGGCTTGACTAATGCCCCCGCAACGTTTATGGATTTGATGAATAAGGTGTTTAGGCCACATATTGATTCTTTTGTTATTATCTTCATTGATGACATTCTGATTTACTCACGTAGCCTGGGGAAGCATGAGCAGCATTTGAGAGTTGTGCTCCAGACTTTGCGAGAACAAAAGTTGTACGCTAAGTTCTCCAAATGTGAGTTTTGGTTGGATTCTGTGGCATTATTGGGACATGTGGTATCCGGAGAGGGTATCAAGGTGGATCCTAAAAATATTGAGGCAGTTCAGAGTTGGCCACGCCCTACTACAGTGACAGAGATCTGGAGCTTCTTGGGACTGGTAGGTTATTATCGCCGGTTTGTGGAGGATTTTTCATCCATTGCAGCCTCTCTGACTAGATTGACCCAAAATAATGCCCCATTTCGATGGTCCGACGAGTGTAAGGCGAGCTTCTAGAAGCTCAAGACGGCATTGACCTCAACACCAGTTCTGGTGTTGCCTTTCGATTCTGGGATGTATACAGTTTATTGCGATGCTTCACGCGTTTGTTTGGGATGTGTGTTGATGCAGGAGGGGCGATTTATTGCATTTGCTTCACGGTAGATGAAGGTTCATAAGAAGAATTACCTTGTGCACAATTTGGAGTTGACGGCGATTGTTCATGCTCTTAAGATTTGGAGGCACTACTTGTATGGGATGACTTGTGAGGTTTATACGGACCATCGCAGTTGCAGAACTTGTTAAAGCAGAGAGATCTTAATTTGAGGCAGCGTAGGTGGATTGAGTTGCTGAAGGATTATGATATCACCATT
The DNA here is from genome assembly GCA_005239525.1 of Nicotiana knightiana. Classification (NCBI taxonomy): domain Eukaryota; kingdom Viridiplantae; phylum Streptophyta; class Magnoliopsida; order Solanales; family Solanaceae; genus Nicotiana; species Nicotiana knightiana. The sequence goes on from MDKJ01345851.1 coordinate 36,577, forward strand.
ATTTATCACCCGGGCAAGGGGAATGTTGTTGTAGATGCCTTAAGCAGGAAGGCGGAGAGCATGGGTAGCTTGGCTTTCATTTCAGCAGAGGAGAGACCACTAGCTTTAGACATTCAGTCCTTGGCTAATCTCCTGGTGAGGTTGGACCTTTCAGATCCCAGTCGGGTTCTTGCACGTGTGGTGGCTCAGTCTTCATTATTGGGGGAGATCAAGACTCGGCAGTATGATGATCCGCACTTGGTAGCCCTCTTTGCAAGGTGGTGCCAAGGAGGTTTCTATTGGCGAGGTTGGTGTTCTGAGACTTCAGGGTCGCTTATGTGTCCCTAATGTTGATGTCCTGAGGGAGAGGATTATAGAATAGGCTCACAGTTCACAGTATTTTATTCATCCTGGTGCTACGAAGATGTATCGCGACTTGAGGCAACATTTCTGGTGGAGGCGGATGAAGAAAGACATAGTGGAGTATGTGGCCAGATGTCTAAATTGCCAGCAGGTTAAGTATTAGCACTAGAGGCCAGGAAGCCTACTCCAGCAAATGCATATACCTGAGTGGAAATGGGAGCGCATCACTATGGACTTCGTTGGGTTGCCACGGACTTTGCGGAAGGTTGATGCGGTGTGGGTTATTGTGGACAGGTTGACCAAGTCGGCACATTTCATTCCAGTAGCTACTACTTACACTTCAGAGAGGTTGGCCCAAATCTACATTCGGGAGATAGTTTGGTTACACGGTGTGCCTGTGTCCATTATATCAGATCGAGGTCCTCAGTTCACCTCGCATTTCTAGAGAGCAGTACAGAGTGAGTTAGGCACCCAGGTAGAGCTCAGCACAGCATTCCACCCTCAGGCCGACGGGCAGTCAGAGCGGACAGTTCAGATATTGGAGGACATGCTGAGAGCATGTGTGATTGACTTTTGAGGGCAGTGGGACCAGTTCTTGCCTTTGGCCGAGTTTGCTTATAATAACAGTTATCAGTCCAGCATTGAGATGGCTCTATTTGAGGCCTTGTATGGTCGGCAATGTTGCTCTCCCCTCGGGTGGTTTGAGCCTGGCGAGGCTAAGTTATATGGAACCGATCTGGTGAAAGATGCCTTGGAGAAAGTAAAGTTGATCCAGGAGAGGCTTCACACAGCACAGTCCAGACAGAAGAGTTACGCGGACCAGAAGGTGCATGATGTATCATTTATGGAGGGAGAGAAGGTTCTGTTGAAAGTCTTGCCGATGAAGGGTATTATGAGGTTTGGGAAGAAAGGGCAAGTTGAGCCCAAGGTTTATAGGTCCATTCGAGGTGTTGAGGCGAGTTGGGGAGGTTGATTACGAGCTTGCCTTACCTCCCAGTTTATTAGGAGTTCATCCGGTCTTTCATGTATCTATGCTCCGGAGGTACCACGCCGACTTCTCTCATGTAATATACTTCAGCACCATTCATCTAGACGAGAAATTGGGTTACGAGGAGGATCCAATTGCTATCATTAACAGGCAGGATTGCCAGTTGAGGTCCAAGAGGTTTTCCGCCGTAAAGGTTCAGTGGAGGGGCCAACCAGTCGAGGAGGCGACTTGGGAGTCCGAGGAGGACATGCGGAGCAGATATCCACACTTATTCAGCACTCCAGGTATGATTCTAGACTCGTTCGAGGATGAATGTTTGTATAAGAGGTGGAGAGTGTAACGACCCGACCGGTCATTTTCTGTTCTAGGACCCCGTGCCCCTAAATGAGACTTCCCGTAGTTGCTTTTGCTGATTTATGACTTGTGGGGATGAGTGGTTCGAGGTTTGGAGGAGTTTGGTATGGTATAGGAACACTTAGTTCCTTAAGGTTGGCCTTAAAGGCCAAGTTTGACTTTGGTCAATATTTTTTAGCAAACGACCTCAGAATCAAGATTTGAAGGTATCTGTGGGTTCGTATGATGATTTCAGACTTGGGCGTATGTTCGGAATGGGTTTTGGATGACCCGGGAGCGTTTCGGCGCCAAATAGTGGAATATGATTCCTTAAGTTCAAAATTGAGGTTTAGAATGTGATTTTTGTGTTATCGAGGTCCGAATGGAATTCCGAGACCGGAAATAGTTCTGTTATGTCATTTATGACTTGCTCGCAAAATTTGGTGTCATTACAAGTAGTGTCGCGCCCCCTCTTTCCTCCCATTTAGGATCGGTTAGGGTATTCAACATTATTGGGACAACTCGTTTCCTTTTGGGAAAGGGGTAAGGAATTGAAGAGTCGCCACCTAACGATTTTAAGGTGCGTTAGGGCACCTACTAAAGGTTATTTACAAAGGTAGATTAGACAACCAGAGATAGGGTAAGGGCTTGAAATTACTTCAAGGGGAAGGTGTTAGGCACCCCTCGAAGTTCACAACTGTGGTTCCCGGCCAAACAAGCTTTGTGAATTTAAACAAGTAGCAAATAAGCTTAAACAAATAAAGGTTTTGAAAAGATTTGCAGTCTAAGCACACATGTGTAAGGGATAGGGGAGTCCTAGGTTGTTTATCCTATAGGATCACATCAGTACAATGCCCGGTAATCACTCCTCAGAAAGAGGCTACACGTGGCATTAACACATCAGTAATTATATCCATGTCTACCCTTTCCCACCCCTTAGCGGTTATTTAAGCGAGTGTTGTTTAACGACCTCTAGGCGTGCTGTTACCCGTCCCTTCTTAATGGTCCTGGAGGAAATTAGGACCTCTACCTATAGGCAGTTCTATACATACCCCTAAGGTTTAAAAGGAGAAAATACTAGGCGACATGCAAGAACAAATAGGACTTTAGCAAATAAAAACAAGAAAGAAGCAATTAAGAGGCTCAGGTTTACCTCCACAAATATTGCATGTAAACAACACGTCTCAAACACAAACAATGGCAGTATTATTAAGCAGGATCCTAAAACATGATGTCTAAGTGAATATCAATGCACAGAAGTATGCAACTTTATTTATAAACTCAATAGCAAGGAACTAATCAGTTTGCCTACTGATTTTAAAACCTGTTAACCATTATGCAGTAAACATAAAAGCAACAGTCTTCCAGTTTTATAAAAATTTGGTTACCTAAGGCTTGCCTAGTCCTGGGATTGTGCATAATAATTACCAAAATTGTTTTAAAAAAAATAGGTCAGAAGTTGTTTTACCTAAAAGCATGTTGTTCTAGGTGATACGATTATGCAGAGGTTGTTACTAGTTTTATTAAGAGCAAGACAATTAGATGTGACACTGTTTCTACCTTTTTCATGAGTCAGTAGTTAAACTAGGCGTGGTTAAGCAGATGTAAATGAAGTCCTAGAGCAGGATATCTAATATGCACATGTAAATGCAGAATGGTTAAGACATAATTTCAGGATGCACAGATTTCCTAAAGGCATGATTTCTAAAATGCACAAAGAGTTATAGGGTGACGGAGCCATGATTTTGAATGCACATGAGTAACATCTTTTATGTTAATGTTGTTTATTGTCCTAGGAGCAGGATTTCTAAGCGATAAACATAAAGCATAGATGAGATGCTGAAATAGTAGACATGAAATCCTAGGAACGTGGTATTTAGTGCATGCTTGTCATGGTTTGAATGAACATGTTAGTCCTAAAACATGGATTCTAATGCATATAGAAACAATGTAAAGCTTAAAACATGATTTCTACCCGATGATGTTAACAGAACTATATGACTACCCTCCCCACTTCACTAGCCATCCCCAATATCTGTTTACAAATAATTATTACAGACCAGCCGAGTAAATTACATAAATAGATAAAGGAAAGAAGAAGTTAAACTATAGGGAGCCTGAAAACAGGCCCAGATTTCCAGAACCTCAAGTGCTCAAATGTTTCATAGCCTTTCCCATATCCGGGTGTATCAGAGTTCCATAAGGACCCCAAGGAATTTCGGGCAGTGCTCGCACCCAAATTTCATAATCATAATTGAGTAAGTGCAGTGTGGAAGGGCCAGCCCCAGTGCATCAAAGTTCAGAGGGATCTCACAGGAATCCCAAGGCAGCCATACACTGGAGGGGCAGAACCTAAGGACCTAAAAGTAGAGTGAGAGTGCTTGACATAGTTTTGAAAAGGTTTTAATAGGAAAGACAGTGTTTGAAAAAGACTTAATTGAAACAGTTTTATAAAATAGGAGAGTTTTTTAGTAGGAAAAATAGTTTTTGACAAGAGTAGGACAATTAACAAACAGTAGACTAATCACAGCACAAACAGATTCAGCACACTCAAATCACAGTCCTTCATACAGGGGTGATAGGAATTGGGGACACATAGAGCACATAGTATACATGAGCATAGAAGTTCTTGTAGGGGGTTTATGGGGATTAGGGGATAGCTAATGGTATCAACACAACATGAAATTCAGAATCAACACAGAATCAGACAACTTAGGATACAAATTGCTTTGCAAAGAATGGTTCATACTAGAAACCAGGTAAACATAAGATAGAGCAGAGTCACATTGGGACATACTACAAAGGGGGTAACATGTTCATAAGCATACTGACCCTAAGGGGGAGTGGGGCATAACATAATATGCTAGATGAACAATGATGTAGACATGTCAATTACATGTTGAACAACAAAACCATAGATATAAACATGATAAACTGAAGCAGTAAAAGAAACATGTTGATTTTGGGACTTGAATTGAAATCAGAACATACCAGTAAAGAGATAGTAAACACAAAGTGAAGAATAGGAGAGCACAATAATTAGCCTTGGCTTGCAGCCGGCTAATTCAGAACATTAGTAAGTAACAAAGAAAGAAAGAGAGCAGAAAAGCTTTGAGTATGAGAGAGAGTTTTTGAACTAATGTGCGCGTGTGTTGTGTGAATGAAAGAGCAATGTATATATAGTTTGAAACTAGGTAGAGAATAAGGTAAAAAATCAAAGTCATGCATCGATTGGGGAATCAGAGTCAATAAACATAAAATCAATGTAAGTACTCCCTTCAATTAAGAAGTTAACTTTGAACGGTAATAGACATGCAATAAATAAGGAAAGATACCATATGACTGGAATATAACACAATAAGGAAATAATTTTAGCACAGTACCAGTATAGAACATGTAATTGAGGCTAGGTTCAGAGGATTCTAATTAAGGAAATAACATGAGAATTAATTTGACAGCATAGTCGACCATAAAATAAGGCAAGAAATAAACTAAGGTCGGAAAATCAGTAGGGAAATCATCATAAAGGATTAGTGAAAGGTATCAATCACAAGGAATCAAGGTTTCAAATAGGAAATAGTACTGATTAGGGAGAATCAACACAAATTTCACAGAATAAACACATGATAAGCAAGGCAGAAGGCAAGAATTAGAACCCTAATAGACATGGTAAAGTAAAGATCATATAGAATCAGGGATTCAAACTGGAATATAGTACTGATAAACATAAACCTCTGAGAGTTAGCGAGGTAAGCACATAATAGGCAGAATCAGAAACCCTAGTAAGTTAAATAGGGTGAAAATCACAAAAATACTCAGATTAATCGAAGCAGATTCATGAGAATCAAACATGCAAACAAGTTTGAGAGAACGAATAGTAAAGATAAACTCAGAACCCAAAGATTAAACCAAGAAACTTAGGGTTTTCTACATAATAAAATCAGATAAAGGAAAAACTTAAACAAATCATTTAAACACAATGAAAATTACAGAATAACACTAAAGTCAGAAGAAGAATCATTTTTTAAAAAGGGATTAAGAAACCCTAGTTTGAAGATGAAGAGATGCTTCAGAAAAATAGGAAAATCTTTAAGAAAATAGAAAAATACCTCGGAATATACCCAAATCTATTGCAGATCTAAGAAATCCAGTGTTAAAATTAGGGTTTCAGAGAGAGAACCCAAAGAGAGAGAGAGAGAGTCGGCTTAGAAACCACAGGTTCTAGCCGGAGATGGGAGTATCTTACTCAGATGGCCATGGACGACCTGAGAATGACATGAAAACCATGGGGGGAGGGGGTGAGTGAACCGCCTTCTGGTTCTTTTGAGGGCCTCAGGGCAGAAATAACCCGGTGTGGGGAGGATCTGTGGAGGTTGGAATGGTGGTGAGACCACCATAGTTACAGACGAGCAAGCAATCGGTGAGAGGAGATTAGGGTTTGGGTGGAGAGAGTTTGAGAGAGACTGGGAGGAGATGACGGCCAAGGTAAAATGAGAGAATGAGAGAATGAGGGTTTGGGGGTAGGTCGTTTAGGTTAAATTAGGTAAGAATGAACCTGGATCATTGATCAAAATTGATCAACGGCCAATATTTAATCAGATTGGGTCGGGTAGGATTAATAGACTGGGCCTGGGGTTTGGGCTAGTTTAATTAAGGGATTTGGGCTGGTTTAAATAGGCTATAATTGAATTAAAAATGGGCTATTTTTTAAATACTAAGATAAGTTAATTAAAATAATTTTACAAAATAATTACTAATTATAAAAATGAATTCTATGCATATAAATAGTTTAAAAAGTGATTATTTGGTATTTAAAAATATAAAGGACTAATTTCTCGTAAAAATAGTATAAAATTATATGCATGGGCTATAATTAGGGGTGGGCATTCGGTACTTCGGTTCGGTATTTAAGAATTTCGGTTCGGTATTTCGATAATCGGTTTATCAATTGTGTATATCAAATACCGTACCAAAATATTTCGGTACGGTTCGATATTTCTTATTTTGGTTTGGTACGATTTCAGTTTAAACCAAATCTATGTTATAAGGCTTGTGTCTATTCAAATCTGTATCTCTTAGGGTTGAAAAGATACGTTTCAACTTTTGAAACCAATACAACTAGTACTATTTACTAGCATTTGACTAAATACGGAGGCAATGCAAGGAAAAATATTATAATACCATTGGCTTAATACAAGAGAAAACGTTGCACCTAAGTATTACAACTTACACGTAAAAAGCAACAATTCCTTTTATGCATCTACTATAAGGACATACTTTATCCTAAAGCAGAAAGAAGGATAGTTGAACAGTCCATTCAAGCTCAATGCCAAAGATAGTTGACTGCCTATACAGTATACACTTTTTATCTATGCTCCAAAATTTCTAGAAATTCTTAATCTGCTTGGTGAAATCTTGCTAAAGCCTAAGGGTAAGGAATTAGGGAATTAGAGGTTTTAGACTTTTGAGGTGTGGGCTTAAAGTTATTGGGCTAAAATAAAAATAAAGTTGGGCTTGGACTAAACTATTTCGGTATTTTCCCCCAGGGCCTAGCTCAAGTGGCAAAGGGTGGTGGATTTGTGTCTTAGGTCACA
>ML431776.1:0-14915 GCA_005239525.1 Nicotiana knightiana
TCACCAAAAAAGCACAAACTTCAGCTCCAAAACAAAAACAAGATGAAGTACAAAACACAAAACGTTAGCTATCTATATGCTGAAGTTTCAGCAAAACAAGCTGAAGAACAAAACTTCAGCTCTCTATATGCTGAAGTTTCACCAAAACAAAGCACAAACTTCAGCTCCAAAATGAAAACAAGATGAAGTACAAAATAAAAAATAAAGCGCCCAAATATGCTGAAGTTCACCATAACAAAACAAAAAACTTCAGCTCCTAAACAAAAACAAGCTGAAGTTCACCAGTTACAAAATACAAACAGACACACACGTTCAAAAACTTCAACATATTACCAAAACAAAACAAAAAAAAACTCAGCAAAGGCACAAATTTAAACACCAATAATTAATCACAAAAAAAAAAAAAAAAAAAACCCTATAAAATATGAGTATCACAAAAAAAAGATAAAAATAACTGTAATGTACCTGTGATTATATGTAATATTGTTAGAGAACAAACAGTTGAAGCGATGAATATTAAAGCACAATGACGATCGTAAGCGAAGAACGGGAGAGAGAGAGAAAGAGAGTATTTGTGAGTATACAGTATAAGAATGGAAGTAGATGAAGCTTGACTACTTGTAAAAGGGTAATATTGTCTTTTCGAAAGGCTTTTAACAAAAAAAGGGTACCGGTGCAAACATAAAAATAAAGCGGGTACAAATTAAAGAGAGGCGCCTAAATAGGGCTCCCCGTGTAATTTTTACGGTAAAAGAGGGATTGAGTTTGGGCAGAATTCGGGGTAATTGGCTATTGGGCTCACGTTTGGCCATTTGAACAATTTTTGTGATTTTGATTTTCTTTATTGATAAATAAATGAGCAAACAAAAATATTACTCCTTAAACTTGAATAACAAAAATAAAATACTAATCATTCAAAATTTATTTATCAAACTAATATATTTTTTTTGGAAAACATTTTCTTTCATTTGTAAATGAAGATGAAAAAATGTGACTTTTTAATTGTTTTCAATTTTCTTAAGTAAAATATATAAAAAAGAGAAGTAAAATCTAAAATATAAAGATTAAACTTGAATAATATTTACATACTAAAAAGTGGTGAAAAATTTAAATACGGTAAAAAATTAGGTGCTCACAACCGAGGTCAATTAAAATAAAAATTTAAAGCAAAAGTCTTATTTTTTTTTAATTTTTTATCATATAAGCCTTTCGGGTCAATATCCGGACTGCACACGCAAGTTGAGAAAAATTAAAATGAGTTATTTAAGAATCCGGAATACAAAATTTAGTTTTAGAACATGAGATGTCCTATCGGATTATCACAGAAGTTGGGATGCAAGGTTAACTTCAAGCATTTATTATGAAGTTCACATTTATGACTTGTTTGAAGATTGTCATTGACACGCCTAATTTCACACCCGCATGTCCCAATTTTTTTGAAACTTCAAACTTACGAGCCTGAAGTTAATTTTGAAGCGGCCAAACATATAAAGCTTATGAATTTCGGTTGTGCCTTAAATAATCGTCCTCAAGTTGGCTATCTGTGGACTAATTCGACGGGGTTAGTCAAGATACTTACCAGTGCATGGGGTCGGTTGTACTGATACTGCACTTATGCACACTCTGTGCAGACTATTGGAGCGGAGCTGCTGAAGAAGTTGGGGGCTGACCCTGAAGATGTTCGTGTATTCTGTATAGAAGCTACCACTTGTCCTTGGTAGTTTTAGACCTTATTAATCTGTTCATGTAGTTTTCAAACAGAAGATGTATTTATTCATACTAGCTTTGTATATTCTAAGTCTTAGAAGCTCATGAGTCGTACTACCAGTTCTTTGGGTAAAGTTGTAGAAGTTCAGATAAACCCTAATTTTTTTTATAAGTTAATTTAATTTTTTTTAATTGGCTTACCTAGCGGGTCAAGTTAGGTGTCATCACAACTAATAGTTTTTGGGGTCGTGACAAGTTGGTATCAGAGTACTAGGTTCGTAGGTTCTACGAGTCATGAGCAAGTGTTTAGTAGAGTCATGCGGATCGGTATGATGACGTCCATACCTATCTTCGGGAGGCTACAGGGCATTTAGGAAAAATTTCCCCATCTTTCATTCCTTATTCGTGCTTTGAAATGAATCAAGTTAAACATAGGAATATCTCTTTCGCGGACGGCTAGGACACGTGTATCCTCCTCTGCTACATGACACAATTGGCTTAAATATTTTAAATGATAAATGTTCAACTTAGAATGGCGTTGAGTCTATGGGATGTATTATGCCGTGATTTTAGTTGAGATTGGGAAAACTGTAAATTGAGATAGCTCTACTATCAAAAGAATCTCTACCAAAATTCGTAAGAAGGTTAAGAGTTTGATTAAAATTTCTGAATTTTGAGAAGTAAGGAGTTTAATATTTTAGCCACGTCTAGGATATTGGAGTTGGCACTGAAAGATATAAAGAAAGCACTTATACAATTCTTAGTTTAATGCCTCTTGAAGAGATTCACTATTATTTGTGATATCGCGATGGTGACATTATAAATGTGAATATGATGCTACTATACTAATTCAAGCGCATGGAGTATGAGAATAATAGTAACACTACGTGCTATATAATAAATTTTGATGGGTTTCCATAGATAAGTTTTACCTTGTGAGAGAAAATAAGATTCAAATATGAGAGTTAATGCACTGACATAGTAAGATCTTAATTATGAAATTTGGCGCGCGCGCGCATGAATAGCTATTACAGTAAGAGATAAGATGTAGAGTATCAAGACTTCCACATATTACATATAAATTGATGAATCGTAAATGAGGTTTGAGTACCAATGAGATGGGTGCCATCAAGAAAAGTAATTGGTTCTTATGATCTTGTTAACACATATCGTGTTTGGTATAACACATACTTAAGGAAGATGAGAAATATTTCTTCTTATAAAAATACAATATAGAAGAGGATAAAGAATTGACTTGAGTATTTAAGTAACCTATTTATAGTTTCGACCGATTTAGGAGGGTCTATTGTTGACTGGTCTATCGAATACGTGTGGGCATAACTCTCAATCGTGATTCACTTACAGACTAGTTATAATTTGGCATAGTTGAGCTTGAGGTTATCTTGTACTTGGATTGGACGACTTCGTGTTGCCTATGATTAATTACATGAAAGACTATCATATTTTTCCACTTTGATTGATCCTAGTATTGAATATAAACAAATCGCAGCATGCCTATAAGAGAAGCTACCTCATAGTTCTATATATGATAAGTGAAGGGTATATATTGTATCTTAACTATAACTTGGGGCACTAGAGTTGAGTAACCAACTATTGAGGTAGTCTTAGTATTTAATTAGTTTCCAAATATATTTTTAGAGAACCTACCAAGTAGACCACCTGATAGGGAGATAGTCTTAAGTATTAATATACTGCGAGAACTCAATTTTTTGTTGGAATTATAGAATGGCTCTATGGAGTCAAAGGAACTAAAAGAGTAAGTTACAAGACTTCATGATTGAGAATTCACTAGACCAAGTATTTCACTTTGAGGTGCTTAAGTTATCTTCGTTAAGAAGAACAATANTATATGATAAGTGAAGGGTATATATTGTATCTTAACTATAACTTGGGGCACTAGAGTTGAGTAACCAACTATTGAGGTAGTCTTAGTATTTAATTAGTTTCCAAATATATTTTTAGAGAACCTACCAAGTAGACCACCTGATAGGGAGATAGTCTTAAGTATTAATATACTGCGAGAACTCAATTTTTTGTTGGAATTATAGAATGGCTCTATGGAGTCAAAGGAACTAAAAGAGTAAGTTACAAGACTTCATGATTGAGAATTCACTAGACCAAGTATTTCACTTTGAGGTGCTTAAGTTATCTTCGTTAAGAATAACAATATATTTATGAATTTTCTAATCAATAATAAACAGATGACTTAGAGCACCGCGAAGGAAAATTATATTTTGTTACACTAAGATAATTTGTACATTCAATTATAGTTTGTTACTTTATAATTTAAGATAGACTTGTGACTGGGATATCATGGATGGAGGATAAAAGATTTGAATATTTTAAAATATGTTTCAAGATCAATTATGTTTAACGTGAAATTTTGGTGAGGTCTCTTGGATAATCGAAGGAACTATTACTAGTCGTGTACTAGATGAATCGAGTATTCAAATTGTTCCTTCCCTTCTAGTTATTATATTTATTAATGACATATGAGAATATTGTTGTAGTTGATAAAACCATATCCAGCGGTTGATGAAAGTCCTATGGACATAAAAATAATTTCGATTAGTTACTAGAGGTTATAAGTATAAATTTATTTTTTTGTATACCGTTATATTTTGAGCTTTGTGATGTCTACTAAAAGGGTGGTACGAAAAAAAAATTCATTCTTCACTATTTGAACTGTTCATATGCTAAATACGAGTGTTAAAGAATCGAAAGAATTTGCGCAAACCTGGTTGTGCTTTATAGGAAGTTAAGATGGATAACTTTGGACTTCGTGGTTGATTTTGTGCCTGTTAAGAAAGTAGTGATCCCAATTTGCGTCAACGTAGTAGGCTTAGGGAATTCACGTGCCTGATACAGTCGGTTGATTGCTTATTAATCATACTAGCCTATGCCATGATATGCTCGGGAGATATTGTAATTGTATAAGATGATTGTATCTTCACGTCTCACAAGATAGGTCACGAAATATTTATGTAGAAGTGTATGGATGTATTTCAGCACTGCTCTATGTGAAAGTATTATATAGGGGCGTGCAAAGGTGTTCCAGCGCTGCCGTACATGGGAGATTTATATAGGAGTATTTGAATGTGTTCCAAAACTGATGCATGTAAGTACGATGGATGCTTTCCACTATAGAACTATAGTCGTCGTGCTTATATGTGTTTCAACATAATGGAGGTGTGAGAGAATATGGGCTTCAGTCAACATTAGCCAGATAAATTGTCAATACCTTTTGAGTTATTCATGATCAATTACTTTTGGTGGCTGAGTCCGTGCATGATAATAGTTTACTAAGTCGATACGCAATTCTTGTCATTTTAAACCTTATATATGTCATTGTATTGCTCTATCTAGTTGGATGAATACGATAAGTTACAACGGTTGCAAGCCTTGTATGATGTTGTATTGGTTACCGAGGTTGTTTCAAACATTATAGAGTAGACAAAACTCCTATGTAGAAAAATAAGATCGTAATTTAGAGTTCGAGAAAGGTGAAAAGGACTTCTTAAGGTTTTCCCGTGAAACAAATGTAGCTACAAGTTGTTCTTAACTTTCCATGAGTAAAAGTGTTGTTGTAACGAACCGAACGATCGTTTTGAGCTCTAGCGTGTCGTTCAGCTGTTTGGGACCATGAGCAGCTTCATTTCAGGTATTATGACTTGTACGCATGGTCGGAATTGAAATTCGGGAAGTTCGGGTGGATTTGGAAAGAAAATTCTCATTTCGGAAGCCTTAAGTTGGAAGAATCAACTCAGATTAGAATTTTGAGTAAACAACCTTCGAATCAAGATTTGAAAGTTCCAGCAGGTTCGTATGATGATTTCGGACTTGGGCGTATGTTCGGATCGAGAGTCGGATAAACCAGGAGCGTTTCGGCGCATATTATGGAAGATAGCATTTTAAAAGAATTTCATAAATTTGGGTTGGAAGGCATTTCAGTGAGATTGATGTCCGTTTGGGAATCCGAGCCTGAGAATAGCTTCGTATGGTGATTCTGGAGTTGGGAGCGCGATCGGAAGTAAATTCGGATGTCCGTAGGTCATTTTGAAGTCATTTGGCTAAAGATAGAAATTTGAAGGTTTTTGAGAAATTCGACCGGAAGTGGAAATTTTGATATCGGGTCGGAATGCGATTACGGAAGTTGGAGCAGGTCCGTAATGTCGAATATGACTTGTGTGCAAAATTTTGGGTCAATCGGACGTAATTTGATAGGTTTCGGCATCGGATGTGGAAGTTTGAAATTTCAAAGTTCATAAAGCTTGAATTGGGGTGCGATTCATGATTTCGACGTTGTTTAATGTGATTTGAGGCCTTGACTAAGTCCGTGATACATTTTCATACTTGTTGGCACGTTCGAACGGGGTCCCGAGGGGCTCAGGTGATTTTCGAGGGTGGTTTCGGACCATTTCTAGGCCATTTATAGCTGCTGGTTTTTGGATACAACAGTGTGTTACGCGATTGCGGGGAAATGGTCGCGATCGCGATGAGTAAAATGAGAGAAATGGGCCAGTGAATCGCAATTGCGGAAAGCCTTTCGCGATCGCGTAGAGGAAATGTTCTGCTGCACTAACTTGACTTCGGAGGCTCATATCTCACAATCTATAAGGAATTTTGGAGATGGTATAAAAATAAAAGTTGTATCCCTTTGTGTATAGTTTCTAGAAAAATAAACCATTTAGCATTTGGATTTGCGTAAAAAGAGATATGTCTGTTACACTACAGGGTGTCCGGGAAGATAAAGAAGAAATTTGTGTTGCACAGGGCTGACTTTGGAAGCTTATATCTCGAAATCTATAAGGAATTAGGAGATGACTAAAACATGAAAGCTGTTAGATCTTGGAGTCTAGTTTTCACAACATTAAACAATTTTTCATTTGGAGTTTTGTGCAAAAAGTTATGACCATTCTACTAGAGGCTATCCGGAAGAGCTGGACATTAGTTCTTCGCAATCGCGAAGCTTTTACCGTGATCGCGAAGAGCAAATTTTGTGCTGGAAATTTTTGTACTTCGCGATCGCGAAGCATTTTTTGCGATCGCGATGAGTAAATACCTGGGCAGAAGTTATATATCGAGGTTTCAACTATTTTTAGCATATTTGAAGCTATGGAGCTCGGATTGAAGTGATTTTCACCATATGAAATGTGGTAAGTGTTTTCTTCACAATTTTGAGTTAAATACATGTGTATATATGGATTAGAACATGGAAATTAGTTGAAATTGTGGGGTTTTGGTAGAAGACTTAGAGATTGGTATTTTAGATTTTGACCACGAAATTGAGCATGAAATTAAGAGTAAATTATATATTTGAGCTAGTAAAGTCATGGGTAATCATTCTCTTTAAAAAATTACGGATCCGGGCACGTGGGCCCGAGGGCAAATTGGTCAACTTTTCGAGCGGAGTTGGGAATTTATATAATTTGAATTGTTAACAAGTATTAGAGTATATTTTCATTAGTTTGCCGTTATTTGGCTAGTTTCGGAGCGTCGTGCAACGATTTGAGCCATCAGAAGGGTTTGAAAGCCGGTTATGGAATTTCGGAGCGAAGTAAGTCTCCTTTCTAACCTTGTGAGGGGGAATTATCTCCAATAGGTGAACTAATTAAATATGTGCTACTATTTGTGGGGGCTACGTACGCACGAAGTGACGAGGGTCCGTGCGTAGCTACTACGATGCTTATGTCCGGGTAGTCTAGGGCCCACTAGCATGCCTTACGTGTTGTACATGTAATGTTAATGAGTATCTTTAACTAAAAATCTCGTCACTACTTCGACGGGGTTAGTCAAGATACTTACCAGTGCATGGGGTCAGTTGTACTGATACTGCACTTCTGCACACTCTGTGCAGACTATTGGAGCGGAGCTGCTGAAGAAGTTGGGGGCTGACCCTGAAGATGTTCGTGTATTCTGTATAGAAGCTGCCACTTGTCCTTGGTAGTTTTAGACCTTATTAATCTGTTCATGTAGTTTTCAAACAGAAGATGTATTTATTCATACTAGCTTTGTATATTCTAAGTCTTAGAAGCTCATGAGTCGTACTACCAGTTCTTGGGTAAAGTTGTAGAAGTTCAGATAAACCCTAATTTTTTTTTATAAGTTAATTTAATTTTTTTTAATTGGCTTACCTAGCGGGTCAAGTTAGGTGCCATCACAACTAATAGTTTTTGGGGTCGTGTCAGGGATCACAATGCAGAAAACCTAATCGTGTTTTTTCTCCTAAACATGTAACAATCCGACAATTTATTTTGAGTATCTGTTTAATCTATGTCTCGAGCATGTTCATATGTTGCTTACAGTGGCGGATCCAGGATTTTAAGGTCGTGGGTGCTTTATTTTTTAACGTAAAGTTACTATCGAACACATAGTATAAGTGCACAGCTATTTGATCACGGCAATAAAAGAGTTAAATTAGAAAATTACACTTAATATTGTCATTAAAAAGAGACTTCTAATCACAAGCCACAACTGTACTGGACCTTTTGTATTATGAAAAAGATAATATAATAACATTATTGCTTACACTTGCAAATATTTTACGCTCTATATCAAATGAAACAGTTAGATAAAATCTCAAAAAGGGCTTGGAGTCTTTTGGAAGCTAATTTTTCTATTATTATCTATAATTAATCAGATAAAGGAAAAGTATAAAAAAAGGAGCTAAATCAAGAAGCCAGCAGTAAAGTCTATCAAGAAAAGGAAAAAAAAAGATTAGTTTGGGGGAAAACATGTCGTATGCTGAAAAGAAACGGCAATAAGACCTAAACTATAAAGAGTAAAATGCACATAAATTTAGTGTAGGCTGGGAGGTTCGAACCCTCGCTAACCGCGTCAACAAGCTCTCATCACCCGTAAGGCTCTATGTAGATCCGCCCTGGTTGCTTATAATATTTGTGACTTGTTGTAATGTTTTGGGTGGTAATCTTAGGGGTTCGACGTGCTTTGGAACAATTTTGGAAATTAAAACTATTGTTGGTGAACTACATAAAAGGCTCATTCTGTGGGGGTTATTTTTGTCGATTTGTGGTAGTTTTCAACATCCACAAAATGAATTGTGGCGGTTTTAAAAATGCCACAGTTATGTTTTCCACGAGCATTTTTTTTGGAAATTTTCTAAAAACTCCACGGCGACCACAAAATAAATTTTCAATTTGAGGCAGTTTTCAAAGGCAATTAGTGGAAGTTTGTAACCCCAATAATATGATCTTAATGTTTTAAAAAGAATATTTGTGGGGATTTATAATCCCCACAATTTGAACTCAATTGTTAGAAAAATATTTTATATTGGCAGTTTATAAATACCGTAATACCTATTTCAAGATTTTAATTTTAGGATTCAATAAATAATTTTACTAAATAACTCATACAACCAAAATCAAATTCCATTAAAATATTTATTGTAAGTGCTTAACAAACATTTTACAAATCAAATTGAAATAAAACTAAAGTTGTACAAACGCATAGAGTATTAAACAACTTCAATATTAGACAATCTAGAGTAGTTCCTCAATGAATAAATATACAAAAATCCAAAGTACTTGCTTGGTGATTTGTATTGCCGTCACTTGATGATACTCTTACACCCATCGGTGACGCAGACTCGCTCTAACAATTAAACAAAAACATTCAATGAATAAGTTACAAACGAGTAGTATAGTCTAACAACAACATTATATAGAAGTTGTTGGACAAATCAAGTTACATAAATAAAGCGAAAGCTCCAAATCTTGGTTTAACAAGTGACAACAACATTAAAAAGAAGTTACTAGATACTCTCAGATGAATAAGAACTAAAGTGTAGAATTGTTTCCTCGTATATCATCATAAAACATACAAATTATTCTACTTGGCGGGATAAGTTCTAGCTATATACTCGTGAAAAAGACCACATATGTAACCATTAAAGTATAAGTCAACCTCAATAGATTTTCTAACATTAGAATTAAAAAAATAAAGTATAAGATTCAATCCAGCTCCATGATTAATAGAAGTTAAACTTGCACCAAAGTTGACAGCTAACAACACTGGAACACTGAAGTAGAAGAGATAAACTGATAAAATAGGAGAGGGAATAATAATTAGTTAAACAAACAAACAGTTTCATAATCTTCTGGAGCTAACTTCAAGCAAAAGTAACAAAAAAAAAAAAAAAAAGTGCCAAAACTTTAACCAGAAATATAGAATTTATAGACTGCCAGCTTACTTGAACATCTCGTTTCTAAGGCATGAATTCCACTAGAATCTGTATTAGTAATAACTGCAAAAGAATATAAAACAAACTACTCTTAGTTACTTAACCTAACCTAGGGAAAAGAAGTGCAAGGATTGAATGATAACTTACGTGACATCTCAACAATTCAACTCCAAAACTTTTATTTGATTAGTTTATTTAAGTTGTTCTTTTTCATTGGTTAAACATCTCAGTATTCATTAAAACTTTAGGAAAATAATATTGTTAAGCTAATTAAATAATTACTATATGTCCTTCATATTATTTGAAATGGAAAAATTGATAGCAGGATCACCTATCACCATAAGAGGAAAAACTGATAACATGATCAACTAGCCAGGGACCTTTGGTGTTTCTGTAATTATTGTATTTTTCAGTAAGCAGTAGTCTTAGGGATTAGAAAAATCTATATGCAATTAATTTATTAAAAGAACCACCACCGATTTATACAAATTGTGAGTTTAGACTTGTATATAAAGTTTCCATCTACCTGTAGCCACATATATAGCAAGATATCAAATTGTATTAATTGTTCGCAAGACTACCATTTCTTTGTAACTTCAACTGGTGTTCAATGCTGTAAATGTTCTTCCAATAATTGTAGCTTCCTATAATCCAAGAAGTTTGTTATATAAAAAGTAAACTTTCTACGAAACGAACACTTGGCCAAGGGACATGTTAAGAAGCACAACTTACCCCTCAATACTATCATATTAGTAAACAATCCTGAAATTTTGCACACATATTCACCAGTGAAATATATTCTGTCACGACCCAAAATCTATAAGGTCGTGATGGCGCCGGACACCACTGTCAGACAAGTCAATTGTTAAATGGTTAAGTTAAATTTCCTGTTTTAGTATTTTTGAAATCATTACATTTCACTTTATTACATAATAACTTAATAAAATCCGCTAAGTAAATACGACAGTTTAATATTTTATTTTTATAAAATACACCTCAAACACACCCCAAAACCCGGTGTCACAAGTGCATGAGCAAATTATAAGAATTTCACAAATACTACAAAGCTTGTCCGAAATACAAATTGAACGAGGAATTTAAAATGAAAATAAATACAATATGAGGGACACTCTGTGTCACGACCCGAAATCCAACACAGGTCGTGATGGCGCCCAACACCGGAGTCAGGCAAGCCAAAACATTAATTAATTGAAATAACTTTCCGGTTTTAACATTTATGAAAAATATTTCCTTTCACTTTATTACATATCAACCAAATAAAAATCTGTTAGTTAAAAACAAGGATTTGAATACAACACTTTAACAAATATAACCCAACACATCCCAACATACTCCATAACCTGGTGTCACAAGTACATGAGCAATTTCTAAGAATTTATACAAACATTACAAAGCCTGTACGGAATACAAATTGGAGGGAATATAAACTGAAAGTAAATACAGTACGAGGGACACTCCGTCAGCTGCGGATCACCTCCGGATGATGCAGCTCACCTAAGTCTCCGAATCCTCCACATTACTATGAAAGTACCTGTGCAATAAAAATGCACAACAAGCGTAGCATGAGTACAAAAACAACGTGTACTCAGTAAGTCGTCCGCCTAACCTCAGAGAGGTAGTGACGAGGGGTTGACTTGACACTCACTAAGAAACAATATAATATATGACAGAATATGATGAAGTACAGTAGACATATAGGACAGTGAGCAGCGAATACGTATCAAGTACATAAATCCAGGAAACTACTGAGAATAAACAACAATGTACACTTTCCTTTTTTCCCAAATACATGTCAAGCCAATATCAATAAAACAGTACCAAATAGTCATGCGCACAAAAGGATAAGACAACCGGCCCGAGTCGAAGGAATATCTAACCACTGAATAGTCGTAAAGCTTCCCCCGCTCGCGAATCATACCTGCGACTCAGGTGCTGACACAGTTATACCAAATTACCATAAAGCTTCCCTCAATCGCGAATCATACCCGCGATTCGAGTGCTAACACACTTATACTGAATATTATAAAGCTTCCCATGCTCGCGAATCATACCTGCGACTCGGATGCTGACACATTTATACCAAATTACCATAAAGCTTCCCTCGATCGCGAATCATAGCTGCGGTTCGAGTGCTGACACACTTATACTGAATATTATAAAGCTTCCCCCGCTCGCAAATCATACCTGCAACTCGGGTGCTGACACATTAATACCAAATTACCATAAAGCTTCCCTCGATCGCGAATCATACTTGTGATTCGAGTGTTGACACACTTATACTGAATATTATAAAGCTTTCCCCGCTCGCGAATCATACCTGCGACTCGGGTGCTGACACATTTATACCAAATTACCATAAAGCTTCCCTCGATCGCGAATCATAGCTGCGATTCGAGTGCCGACATACTTATACTGAATATTATAAAGCTTCACCCGCTCGCGAATCATACCTGCGACTCGGGTGCTGACACATTTATACCAAATTACCATAAAGCTTCCCTCGATAGCGAATCATAGCTGCGATTCGAGTGCTGACACACTTATACTGAATATTATAAAGCTTCCACCGCTCGCGAATCGTACCTGCGACTCGGGTGCTGACATATTTCCACACATTAAATCCGTATTTTATCAAAAAAATTGATTTCTCAGGAAAGTGGTAAAATCCTTATTAAAAGAAACATGAAATATAGGTTTTGAAATCATTTTTTCTTTAAACTCATTTGTCAAGTTTAATGATATTCCACAATACAACCTAGCCCAGGTACACAAATATCCATAGAGAGATAAATTCTATTTTTAGAAGATTAAAAAGATGATCTCTAGTTTTCTTTTAGATATTCAATTACGTATTCGATTATATTAACAGTTTAATATTACAGGCAGGATTACAGGTATAACACATAAGGCATGCTAGTGGTTCCTAGACTACCCGGACATGGCCTAATAGTAGCTACGCACGGACTCCCGTTACCTCGTGCGTGCGTAGCCCCCGAAGATAATATCATGTATTGAATTAATTAACCTAGGGGGATGATTCCCCCTCACAAAGTTAGAAAGGAGACTTACCTCGCTCCGAAATTCCAACACCGGCTTCCAAGCCCCTCAGATGACTCCAACGAACGCACAACACTCTGAAACTACTACATAATGGAAAAGCAATGAAAATTCATCCTAATACTCACAACAAATTTAGATTATATACTCTCCCAACCCCGCTCAGAGAAATGACCAAAATGCCCTCGGGCCCACGTGCCCAGAAATCCGAAATTCTCGAAGATACATTCTACCCATATCCCTACTAGTCCAAACATACCATTAACTCTACATTCCATACTCAAATTCGTGGCTAAAATTCCAAATTTACATTTTCTAGGTTTCTTCAAAAATTTCCCAAATTCCTACAAATTTCCATGCTTAATCCATGCATATAATTTTGTATTTATCTAACAAATGGAAGGAATTTACAATAGTCGCTCCTGCAGCTCTGCACCTGCGGAAATTCCATTACAGGTGCGGCTCTGACTCAACCCAGCAAATTCCCGCTCCTGCGATCCCCTCTTCGCACATGCGATTCTGCAGGTGCGAGCAATCTTCCGCACCTGTGGCCTCCTCAGCTACAGCCCCCATCTCGCACCTGCGGCGCCCTTACCTGCACCTGCGGCTCCGCACCTGTGGCTCCGCACCTACGGTCAAAGCCTTGTAGGTGCGATTACACCAAATGACAACAACCTTCAGCCTTCTCCAACGTCAAATATTGATCCATCAATCACCCGGAATCCACCCGGGGCCCCCGAGACCCCGTCCAATCACACCAACCTGTCCCAAAACACGACATGGACTTGCTCGAGCCCTCAAATCACATCAAACAACACCGAAATCACGAATCACACTCAAATACAATTCTTTAAGAACTTAGAATTTCAAACTTCTACATCCAACACCGAGACCTATCAAATCATACTCGATTGACCTCAAATTTTGCACACAAGTCATATTCAGCATTACGGACCTGCTCCAACTTCCGGAATCGTATTCCGGCCTCGATATCAAAACTTCCACTTCTGGTCGGATTTCTCAAAAACCTTCAAATTCCTATCTTTAGCCAAATGACTTCAAAATGACCTACGGACATCCAAATTCATTTCCGATCACGCTCCCAACTACAGAATCACCATACGAAGCTATTCCCAGAGTCGAAATCCCAAACAGACATCAACAACTCTGAAATGCACTTCAAGCCCAAATCTATGAAATTCTTCAAAAATGCTAACTTCCACAATAGTCGTCGAGACACTCCTGGGTTATCCAAAACCTGATCCGGACATACGCCCAAGTCCGAAATCATCATACGAACCTACATGAACCTTCAAACCTTGATTCGGAGGTCGTTTACTCAAAATTCAAATCTTAGTTGATTTCTCCAACTTAAGGCTTCTGAAATGAGAATTTCCTTTCCAAATCAATCCTAACTTTCCTGAAATTAAATTCCGACCATGCCCATGGGTCATAATACCTGAAACGAAGTTGCTCACGACTTCAAACCGCTGAACGACGCGCTAGAGCTCAAAATGACCGGTCGGGTCATTACATTCTCCCCCACTTAAACCGATGTTCGTCCTCGAATGTGCTAAGAACTGCTCTGGAATACCTGAAATCACTATTTAACACCTTGAGCACCTGCCCGTGCTACCACAACCCAGTTGAGCACATTAGCTTGATCACACCTGAAGATTTCTTCTCTTATCCATACAATAAGCTCAGAATTCATTCACACACCTGAAATTTCTTTGCGAGGCCTAGTTCAAACATATAAACACCGTATCAACTACCACACGATATACCAAAACATGACCGCATACCTTTGCTGAATCAGCACCATGCACCGTATAACTCATCATCCGACCACAATGACACTCCCTGAACCTTAATAGCCAAAATTTCATGAATCTGATGCTCCCAATGC
>MDKJ01198382.1:0-29983 GCA_005239525.1 Nicotiana knightiana
CCATCCCACGTGTTAGATTTCAGCTCTGTCCAGTTGGACAAGGACTTGACTTATGAGGAGGAGTCGGTAGCTATTTTAGAACGGCAGGTTCGCCAATTGAGATCTAAAAGTTTTCCTTCAGTTCGAGTGCAGTGGAGAGGCCAGCCCGTTGAGGCAGCTACCTGGGAGTCTGGGTCAGACATGCAGAGTAGATACCCACACTTGTTCGCCACTTCAGGTAATTTTCTATGTCCGTTCGAGGACGAACGTGGGTTTTAGAGGTAGAGATTGTGATGACCCAAGGGGTCATTTTATAAAATTAGACTCCGTTCCATGCTAAATAACCATAAAAAGACTAAAATTAAATACCTCGATTTGTGTGCGCAGTCCAAGCGTGAATTTGGAAAGCTTTTATGTGAAAATATGAGAAATAGTGATTTTGAGAATTTAAATTTGATAAAAGTTGACTTTGGTCAACATTTTGAGTAAACGGACCCGGATCCGTGTTCCGACGATCCTGGGAGATCCCCAGTAAAATATGAGACTCGGGCATATGCCCGAAAATGAATTCTGAGGTCCCAAGCCTTAGAAATCAATTTTTGAAAGAAATTGTTTTGCTGAAATGTTCATGAATTAAAGAAAAGAAATAATGCTAAAAATCATTGGTATCGAGTCCATATTTTGGTTCCGGAGCCCGGTACAGCTTTATTATGATATTTAGAGGTTAACTGTGAAATTTGGTGAAAAACGGAGTTCGTTTGGCACGATTCGGACATCCGGTTGAGAAATTATGAACTTTACGAGTTTTTGTTGAAAAGGATGAGTTTTGAGGTTTAATTCATAGAGTTACGTGTTATTTGCGTGATTTTATCGCACGAGCAAGTCCGTATGATGTTTTTAGACTTGCGTGCATGATTTGTTTGGAGACCCGAGGGCTCGGGTGAGTTTCGGATAGGCCACGGGGTGTTTTACACTTGAAAATAACTGCTGATTTTCCAATATATGGTGTCCAGGTTTTTTTACTATGCGATCGCATAGGTATAACCGCGATCGCATAGTGTAGTCTTCAGGGATCCCAAGTTTGTGTTGTGCGAACGCAAAGCAAGGAGTGCGATCGCACTGCTTCACCAATGCCCTACTGTGCGAACGCACCAAATGGAATGCGACTGCACTGAGTAAATCAGACCTGGGGGGAGGGGAGGTCAGTACATTTTGCGATCGCACCTCTTTATCCGCGATCGCACAGTTGCCCGGCCCAGCTATTATAAACACCTTTTAAAAACCGGGCAGAACCCTTTCTTCTCCAAAATTTTGAGGTTCCAGCCCTAAAAACGAGTTTTCTTCAACAATCTTCATCCCCAATTCATAGGTAATCAATTCCAAACCTTGTTCTTTCAATTCCTTACTATTTTGCATCACTTTTAAAGCAAAAACAAAGAAATTTCATGGTAAAAATCTAGGATTTGGGTAGAATTAGGGAGTTTTGTAAAAAATTGAATTTTTATATCAAATTAAGGTCAGATTTCAAAACTAATAGCATATTTGGGTTCATGGGTGAATGCGTAAATGTAATTTGGTCCGAACCCCGGGTTTAGACCAAGCGGGCCCGGGGTCGGGTTTTGACTTTTTTTGAGAAAACTTAGGAAAAATTATATTTTTCAATAAAGTTAGTTCCTTTAGCATTAGTTAATGATATTAAGTTAATTTTGATTAGATTCGAGCAATTTAGAGGTGAATTCAAAGGGAAAAGCAATAATTGAGCAGTGAGTGGCCTGCGGAATTTAGGTAAGTGTTTGGTCTAACTTTGGCTTGAGGGAATAGGACTCCCCATTTGTTTGCTATGTGAAATGCATGGGCGTGGTGTATAGGTGTGGTGACGAGTATCTATGCACCACCCAAATTGTCTGTTAAACATGATCCTTTCCCGTTCCCCACTTATTTGATCATTGTCTTAACTGTTATATGTTCATTATTGTTTCTATGACTATTTGGCCTGGTTGAATTGTTGTTAGTTATTGTTGTGACTATTTGGAAGGAGTATTGGTTGTTTGAGTTGGTTTCCTGGTGATATAAACATGGTTGAGAGGGTTGGTATTGTTTGTATGAATTAAAGGTATTTATATTTGATATTCCTGTTGATTTCGTGATTGAGAGATTATTGATGAAGTTATGAGAATAATTTAGTTTATTATTTATAATTGTTGAGACAAAAGTATTGTGAAAGGCTTGTCCTGAATTTGTGAAATCTTAAATAAATTGATATGATATGTCTGGTGGGAGCGGGTTGCACGCCGTAACAAGGAGTGATAAGGGTGGACAGGTGGGATCGTGTTGCACGCCGCAACATGAGTAATAAGGGTGATATTTTAGGGAGGAGCAATAAGGGAGGACATGTGGGAGCGGGTTGCACGCCGTAACAAGGAGTGATAAGGGTGGACAGGTGGGATCGTGTTGCACGCCGCAACATGAGTAATAAGGGTGATATTTTAGGGAGGAGCAATAAGGGAGGACATGTGGGAGCGGGTTGCACGCCGCAACGAGGAGCGATAAGGGAGGACATTGATATTTTTACTGACTTTCAAAGGACACAAAGATTTGAAACTTTCTATTTTATATTACTATTTTCATATTTTGGCACTACTTTTATTCAAAGTGAAAGTTTGGAAATTTTGAAGAGTTATTTGAGAATTGGTTATAGCTGAGTTGATTTATTTTGTTGCAGCACTTATTTATTTATTTGTTTAGACTTCCTTCTGGTTTTATTATTTATTGTTGTTATCGATTATATTTTTGAAGCTCGACTTAGCCTCGTCACTACTTCGCCGAGGTTAGGCTCGACACTTACTCAGTACATGGGGTCGGTTGTACTGATGCTACACTTTGTGCTCTTTTGCTCAGATCCAGGTGCTAGTCAGCAGTAGAGGATTTCAGGATGACCACCCGATTCATTTGGAGACACGAGGTACATCTGCCGGCGTTCGCAGATTCCAAGAGTCTTCTCCTATTTTTACATACACTGTTTATATCATTCAGAACAGTTACACTATTTCTTTCAGCCATTATTTGTAGTATTCTTTAGTAGTTCGTGAATTGTGACACCAGACTCTGGGGTAGTTCCAGATTCACTTATATGATTAGTTTCATGGCTCAATTTAATTAATTAATTGTTTATTTCTGTTTATTATTTTGGGAATCATTCATTAAAAGCCAATAGACTCAGTTTACTGTAGATTATTTTATTATGTCTAAATAGATGAATAATGGGAAGTAGTTAATCGAATTCTAACATTGGCTTGCCTCGCAAGTGTGGTGTTAGGCTTCATCACGATCCCTAAGGTTGGGAATTTGGGCCGTGACAATAGGCATCGAGGAAACTGAGTATCTCGTGGCCGGCCGTTACATCGATCACGATATCGATGTTAGGCAATGGAAAAGAGTCCTTAGGGCATGCCTTGTTCAAGTCTTTGTAGTCTACACATATTCTTAATTTATTTCTCTTTTTAGGTACTACTACTACGTTTGCTAACCAGTCCGAGTATTTAACTTCTCGAATAGAACCTATTTTAAGGAGTTTGGATACCTCGTCCTTGATGAATGCGTGCTTAACTTCGGACTGAGGCCTTCTCTTTCTGTTTAACCGGGTGAAACTTCAGATCTAAGCCCAACTTGTGAGTAGTAATTTTTGGCGGAATCCCTGTCATATCAAGAAGGGACCAAGCAAAACAATCAATGTTAGTTATAAGAAATTTAATGAGTTTTTTCCTGATTTCGGGAGTAAGCCCCGTGCCCAGGTATACCTTCCGATTGGGTGGGTGCTCGTTCAGTATGACTTGCACCAGCTCCTCGACCGTTGACTTGGTGGCATCGGAATCGTCAGAGACTATGAAAGACCTAGGGACTCCATAATTTTCATTCCCACTCCTTCCTTGCTTTTCCGGTTCGGTCGGGGTCGGTGTCATTGATTGCTAATTGGTTTCTTCCTTGGTGACCGAACCGGGTTCTTCGATGCTGAGAGTGCGAATATTGGGACCACCTCATCGACCGCAAATATTTCTTTTGCGGCTGGTTGCTCTCCGTAAACCATTTTGATCCCTCCGGTGTAGGGAATTTCAATGTCTGATGTAGTGTCAAAGGTACCGCCCTCATGTTGTGAATCCATGGCCTCCTGAATATAGCGTTTGTAATGACTCGGTCCGTCGTTACGTAGAACCTGCATCATAATTACTATTCTTGATTGGTCATAGGTTAGTTATACTGTTATTGATGTGTTAGAGTTGGTAGGCTTGAAATCGGAATGGTTGTAGTGAGAGTTTAGCCACTCAGTCCTTAAAAATAGCTTTAAAGTTGGAAAAGTCAACTGAGAGTTTACTTATTGGAAAATGACCTCGGAATGCGGATTTTATGGCTCGGATAGCTTGGGTAGGTGATTTGGGACTTAGGAGTGTGTTCAGAATATTTTTGTGATGTCAGGTGTAGAATTAGGCTTGAATTGGCAAAAATTAGTTTTTGGCGATTTCCAGTCAGCAGCGGAAAATAGGCTATCAGGGTCGAAATGGAATTCCAGAAGTTGGAACAGGTTCGTAATGTCATTTTGAATATGTCTGCAAAATTTCAGCTCAATCGTAGGTGTTTTGGATAGTTTCGACATTATTGGAGGATTTTAGAAATTTCAAAGTTCTTAGGCTTGAATTTGATGTGCTTTTGGTGTTTTGATGTTATTTTTAGTGTTTCGTTGAATGATCATATATGAGGTGTTGGTATGTTTGGTTGGGGTCCCGAGGGGCTCGAGATGGTTTCGGGTGGTTAACGGGGAGTTTGGAGCATAATTGTTGTTGCTGAAGTTGCTGGTGTTTTCGCACCTGCGGATGGGGAGCCGCATGTGCGGTTCCGCAGGAGCGGACGTGGCACTGCAGGTGCGGAAGATTGGCTGGGTGAGAAGATTCCACAGATGCGAGTTAGTTGTCGCACCTGCGAGGCCGCAGGTGCGGGAGGTCGATCGCAGGTGCGGAGTTAGGCCGTTTAATGAAAAGTCGCAGGTGCGGTTGTTTTGACCGCAGGTGCGAGACATAGGCCGCAGGTGCGGAACCCTGGGCAGAAAGTATAAATTGAAACCCTCCGCGACCATTTTTCAAAGAAGAAGCTCTTGAGGCGATTTTTGAAAAGGGAAATCAGTTCATATAGGTAAGTGTTTTGATTATTAAAACTCATTTATGGATGATTATAGAACATAATATCAGTGTTAAATTCACAAAAATCAGTAGAAAGAGGAGGTTTAGGGCTTAAGACTATGAGACCTTTAGGGATTTATTTGAGGGATCAAACGAACTCCGATTTTAGTGTTCTTTATATGAATGAACTCGTGAGATGATGAAGAACAATTTGGTATAATAATTTCTAAGTTTCGGGACGCGGGATCAGGGGTCGGGTTTTGACTAATTTCAGGTTTTGAGCTAAATTTGGTACTTTCCAATTGGAATTCATTCCTTAAGCATAATTTGATGATAAAAATCTGAACTTGGTAGATTTGGAGCACTCAGAGGCCGGATTTAGAGGCAAAGGCACCGCGGAATAGTATTTTAGCCGGTTTTGAGGTAAGTAACGTTTCCAAACTTGGTTCTGAGGGTTCGAAACCCCGAGCTAAATGATTTATGACTATTGTTGAGGTGACTCACATGCCAAGTGACGGGCGTGCGGGCGTGCACTGAGTAATTGTGGCCTGGCTTATCCCATGGCACCGCTTAATGATTATTCTATGATGATAATTGTGCTTCCATTAATGTGGTAATTGTGAACATGTTAGAAATCATGTTAAGTATAAATGCTAGGCTTCATGCCGGAAATGCTGAGACCCGAGTGGTCGTATATTGTTGTCCCGTGTGGTGATTATTTGATGTCATATACTCAGTTCTGTTATAACATATCATTTCATATCTCAATATCAGTATTGTTAATTACATGCATACTTATCATTGTTCCGGGTTGATGGAGGAATTTGTGATCCATGTGAGTGAGACTGAAGAGTAATGACTGAGTGAGGGCGAGAGCCTATTATTGAGACATTTATGAGAATGGACTGCACACTGCAGTGATATTTAAATCATGGCTTCGTTGGCTTGATATGGCACTTGGGCCACTAGGGCCCCTCCGGAGTCTTTACACCCCCAGTGAGCGCATTGATGTGAGGGATGGATCTTCCCTGGACATGGATCTTGTCCGAAGTGGATGTTATGTGAGGGATGGATCTTCCCTGGACATGGATCTTGTCCGAAGTGGATGTTATGTGAGGGATGGATCTTCCCTGGACATGGATCTTGTCCGAAGTGGATGTTATGTGAGGGATGGATCTTCCCTGGACATGGATCTTGTCCGAAGTGGATGTTATGTGAGGGATGGATCTTCCCTGGACATGGATCTTGTCCGAAGTGGATGTTATGTGAGGGATGGATCTTCCCTGGACATGGATCTTGTCCGAAGTGGATGTTATGTGAGGGATGGATCTTCCCTGGACATGGATCTTGTCCGAAGTGGATGTTATGTGAGGGATGGATCTTCCCTGGACATGGATCTTGTCCGAAGTGGATGTTATGTGAGGGATGGATCTTCCCTGGATATAGAAATTTGTCCGAGTGTTGTATTCCGGAGATGGATCTTCTCCGTGGGGGCTGGACTGGCCTTCTTCCTCAGGACGGAGTGACTACGGTCACCGGTGTTTATGCATATTCCGGGATGGAACTTCCTTGGGCCTGGGAGCCATATATAGTACTGAGTGGACTCTGTGGGAGAGCTGTGAGCACTATGTGCATATCCATACTGGTTCCATACATATATTTTATGATGGCATGTAGAGTATACTAGCATACTTGGCATATTTTCTCATCCTGATAAACTGTTAGCATGTCTAAATTCTGTATAATATTTATTTTAACATAATTGAGGTTTTGTCTGTCACTACTTCTCAGCCCATAGTTTGGGTTTGTTACTTCTGAATTGGTATACTCACGTTACCCTCTGCACCTTGTGTGCAGATCCAGGTACATCGGGACCCGGTAGCGGATATTGAGCAGCGGTCAACGTTTCTATTGGAGTTGTCGAGGTAGTAGCTGACGATCGCGACCTCGCCTTCTTTTTCCTGTTCTACCTGTTGTTCTTTATTTTGAGACAATGTTGTCCATTTCTCCTTTTCTTTTGCTTTATGTTATAGTAGCTCATGACTGAGTGACACCGGATCCGGGGTTGGAGGTTTTAAATTTAGTTTCTTCAAATATTGTTTTAAACTTCAGGTTCTTAGTATTATTAATAAATTCGTTTAAAAAATTGCATTTTTATTGGAAATTGAACTTAGCTTAGTTAAAAAGGGAGGCTTGCCTGGTTCCATGACAGGCGCCATCACGACTCCGAAATTGGGTCGTGACAGCGTTGTATCTTATATCTTCTTCCATCATGTAGAACTTTGTTTCCTGAATGGTTCCGGTAGGTTTATCTCCCCTTTAGTGGTCTCACATGCCATGTTAAACCCATTTAAAACTCGGACTGCAGACACAATTTCATCTTGTAGACCCAGCTATTCCACGACCCTCGATCTGATGATATTGGCTGAGCTACCTGGATAAATCAACACACGCTTAACTCGAGATTTATTCATCAGTACAGATATTAACAGTGCATCATTGTGTAGTTTTATGGTGCCTTCAGCGTCCTCGTTATTGAAAGATTCGGTCCCCTCTGGTACATAATACCGAGTCCGCTTTTCCCTTGTAATTTATACTTTTGTGCGCTTTAACATCGGCCCCTGGGGGACGTCAACCCCACCAAGGATTATGTTAATGACGTGTTGAGGTTCCTCTTGCTCGTCTTCTTGTTGGAGTCCTTATTCCAGAAAGGATTTTGGCTCAATCACTCAGAAACCCTCGGAGGTGTCCGTTGTTGAATAACCGGGCTACTTCCTCTCTCAGTTGTCGGCAGTCTTCGATTCTGCGGCCGTGAGTGCTATGATAATTACACATTAGGTTGGGGTCCCTTTAGGCAGTATCGTATTGCGATGGTCGAAGCCACTTAGTATCTTTGATGTTCGATGGCTGATACGATGGCGGCAGCGTCGACGTTGATGTTGTACTCCGATAACCTTGGTGCTTCCTTAGACTCGATAGGTCTGTCAAAACCGCTTTTGCTCATGAGTCCCCAATTATTATGACATCGGTCGCTTCTTCTTTCATTTCTCACAGTGTTGAGTCCGGACCCATTACCCTTTCGATCTCCATTGTATGGTTGATAGCGGTCTCTATTTGATCTTGATTCACAATCAATGTCTCTTTTGGATCTGCCACCAGCTCTGATGGGATAAACAGACCAGGAAGGGGAGCCAACCCAATTGTCTATGACCTTGATTTTTGATTGGTTACGGATGTCAGCCCAAGTTACCTCCGGGTATTCTATCAAAGTCTACTTCAAATGCTGTGAAGCCAATGAGGTTCCGGGATTGTGTCATTGGGTGAAGTCCTGAACGACCCAATCATCTGTGACAAGAAGCAGGTCCATCCGTTCTTTTTGAAACCTCGATACGAATTCCCTGAGTATCTCGTTATCTCTTTGTTTTACCTTGAAAAGGTCTGACTTCCTGGTCTCTACCTTGATGGCCCCAGCGTGCGCTTTTACAAAAGCATCTGCAAGCATGGAAAACGAGTCAATAGAATTATGGGTAAGTTGTGATACCATATCATAGCTCCTTTCGACAAGGTCTCTCTGAACTTTTTTAGCTGATAAGATTCGATTTCATCATCCTCCAAGTCCTTTCCCTTGATGGCGCACGTATAAGAGGTCACAAGTTTGTTTGGATCGGTTGTCCCATTATACTTCAGAATTTCGTGCATACAAAACTTCTTTGGGATCAGCTTCGGAGCTTCGCTCGTAGGGAAAAGTTTTTGGACAAATTTATTGGAATCCAGACCCTTCAGTATCGGTAGTGCTCCCGGGATTTGGTCGACCCTAGAGTTATAGGTCTCCATTTTTTTTGTCGTTGGCTTTGATTTTCTTTTCTCCCGATTCCACATGTTTTGTCAGTTCCTCAAGCATCTTTATTATCTCAGGGTTGGTCCCGAGCTCTGCTTCACCCGGCCTTTCTGTGGCTGGTTCATTTCTGCGGGCGTTTTCCCGGGTCGATTCGGGCTAGACTCTACTAGGGGCGCGAATTTGGTTCTGCAACTGGGTTGTCGCTGCATGTTGAGCCAGTAACATTTTGAAGATCGCGTGCAAGTTGATCTCGTCACCTTCGCCGTCGTGTGTACTCCGGGCTATCGACCGAGCCCTCCAACGAGTACTGTTTTCGGGATCAGTAGGCAAGGCTGCTTCGATAGCCACGTGTGAGTTAGCATTGATCAGATCAACGATTGGGACCCCGTTAGGGTCAGTAGGGGACACATAATTGCTGGGTACCACGTTGTTATTTTCTCCATGGTGGCCGGACTCAGGATCCACGTTCAGATGGGCAGATTGGGAGTTCAACATTTTTTATTTACACCTGAAATTAAAATCTCAAAGAATAAGCGTAAAATAGAGTATGTTATGGAAATTTAGATCAAATTGCCACTATTATCCTTAGCCCCACGGTGGGCGCCAAAGTGTTTATCCTAAAAAATGGATAACAATTAAATTTGTAAGTGGTTCTAAGGATATGTTGGTTAATTCAATACAAATGATAAACTGCGTAAGATTTAAAAGATAAGGGATGTAATAAATTGTCAAACCAATCAAGAGGAATTATCCCGGACTTAGTAACAGCTTAATAAAATGCATGTCTTTGATCTCGGGTTCAACGTTATTGATCAATTGATGAACAAAGTAAGAACTTTGACTAACAGAAAAAATAAGAATATATTGCATTGATATGCGTGTTATAGTGTCTAATGAATAATCAGACCCTCATTTTTATATACTAGGAAAGTTTTACCCTAAGTACAATTCTATAAAAGGTAAAAAAATATTATGTTCAACTAATCACCGCTTCTCTGCCGATAGGTGCCGAGATTCATGTTGTGACATCCGGCTAGTCACGGATATCACGACCTTTTGTTGGTCATGCTTAATTATCTGGTGATGCTCTCCGAGGCCTTTGGGATTTGAACCGAACCTAGGGGCCATGTCCCCGATACTCCCGAGGGCAGGCATTTTCGCCCGGACCCCGGCTCGAGGGATTCCTTACCTTGATTTCGGTTCCTTACCGTCGCATCTCTCGCTCTGTTTACTTCAGCGGAAACTGAGGCGTCTTATAGGCTCGATTTCACTCGCATACAAAAATAATATCCCCTTTCCAAGGGTAGTGTTAGGGAACAGGTATAGGCTACCGCATCCCATATTTCCATTTCATAATTGCCTTTATATATGAAAATTTTACTCTTGCCCCTTATGTTAAAAGTAGAGGTGTTCAAATCGAACCGTAAAATCACACCAAATCGAAAAATCATACCAAACCGATTAAAAATCTGACTAGGTTTGGTTTGATTTGATTTGGTATTGAGTAAAAAAAATTCCGAACCAACCCGACATATAAATATATAATTTTATATATACTTTTAAGATTTTATATAGAATTTTCTTTAGAAAATGTCTAAAAATATTTGGGATTCACTCATGGGATGTAATTTTTTTTAGAACTATGAAGTGCATCCATATTTATTTACACTAAATAATGAGTTGTATGATCACTTTCTTATCAAGTGTTATTGAAATACGTCAATCTCTTTTTCATATTCATATGTCAAAAATTTTTAAATTCTTAAACTTTTTTCGAATTTGAAATGGTAGTTCGATAATTTTAAAACTAATAGAACATACTATCATTTAGGTTTCATATTGATTTTATGTTTAATTATTAAATTTGATTAACCTTGAAAGCATACATCAATGAAAAATTATTGTTAGACGACTAAAATATAACTATCATATGTTACTACAAATTTCTCCCATAAGAATATTTTAATATATCATATGTTTATTAGTTTTTTCAATTTTACTAAACATACTTATCAAAAATTTATCTATAACTTTAGTGAAGTAAGATTGAAATAATATTCATGTAACAAAAAGCCCGAAAAAACCGATAAAACCGAACCAATTCAAACCAATATAATTGATTTGCTTTGATTTTGATAAAAATGAAACCAACTCAATTAATGTACACCCCTAGTTAAAAGTATTCTTTTCAAAAGTTTCCTTCGTCTCGTTATGTACGAAAGTTGTCTATGCTCTTTTAGAACTCTAAGGCTACAATTCTATTTTTCAAAAAACAAATGAATTTAAAAGAATATGTATGATAACACATAGAAAATTTTTGGTGTAACAGTAAAATTATCTCTGTGTGACTTACAGATTACATATTCAAATCGTAAAAACAATCATTAATGTTGTCTACATAACACCTCTTGAGGTGCAGTCCATTCAAGTCCTTACGTGACTGCGAGAAACTTTATTCATGGTGGTACTTTTTTTGTTTTTATTTTTTTTACTGTACCATAACACATGCATAACATTTTTTTGATCAGATCTGAGTTATCGTTCTCTTGTTTGCCTTGGTCCTTTAAAGCTCATTAACATTCATTTTATTAATTTAATCACGTGACTGTCTACATATAATGATGTTTAGCATCTCGAGGCTTTTGTACTCTTTAACTATAAAAACTGAAAAAGTGCATCCTACTTTTCTCCCGTGAAAGGCCTCTCTCTAGAAAAGATCCTAAGAACTGTCAAAGATCCAATTAAGTAGGATCTTCTTCTTGGATCCCCTTTTGTAATTAACCTGTTGAAAAGTATTTCATTTTTTCATTTCAAGTTAAATTAAAGGCATTTTTCAGTTGGCAAGACTCTCCTAAGAATGTGTTTCTCAAGCATTAGTTTATCTTATGAACTTTTTCTCTAGTCAATGGCAAATTTAACTATGGTTTCACGGTAAAATTTAGCACATTGACGTCTCTATAACAACACCGACAACGGCAAATTCAGTATAATCTCGTAAGTGGAGTATAAGGATGGTAGAGAGGTTATTTCCGATAAACACCTCTCTCAAAGAAAGGTGAAAAGAAAGCAATAGCAACAAAAAGTAACAACAATAAAATAATAAAAAAAATGAGGCGAAAGAAATAACAAGTAATAATAAAAATCTAAAATAGGCAATGTAGGGTTAAATCTATGTTTCAAAACGCATGCAATATGTCGCTATTTAAGAATTCTAAATTAAAAGTAATCTTTAGCTTATACCTATCTTGCATTGTTGTATGAGAGTATGGACAAAATATTTCAATAAATTAGTTGCATTCACATCAATTTTAATCTACAACCATAACTCAACTCAATATAATTTGACCAAGAGATCTTGTTATGAATTTAAAAGAGACCTCTTATCAACTCATGAGTCTTTTTTTGTCATGCTTCATATGCTACCATCTTTCAATGTGTGAAATAACTTAATTGCATTAAATATGAAGAAGGCTTGTACTATTGGGAGTTGAATAAATAAAATCATGAAAAGTTGCAAAAATAGCCAATAGGCATTAATTAGGGTTTGCAAATACCAACGGCCATTGAGCCCCCAAAGGCGCGATTCCTTATTATCCCCACCTTTGCTCTCCTATTTTCCTCTCCCCCCAACTCTTCATTTTCCTTTTAATTCCCTCTTCAAACTGCAAACAACAAAACCACAGAAAAAAAACCAAAAAAATGTCAAACAAATCTCCCATTTTCCCCTTTGTTGAACCTCAACACTACAGTGATTATGGCTTCGACCCTCAAATCGATTATTTTCAGGTATGGGGAAAACACATAATTTGTTTTTAATTTTTTTTTTCAGAAACTACATATACATAATTTGAGTCGAAAACAACTGATTTTGCACCTGTTACCTTAAAAGATCCGTTCTTGTCCTAAATTTCACTCTAACAAACTCTAAAATACAATATTAATTAGTGCATTATTAATAAGTAAAGTACGTTGTTAACCCGTGTTTAACAGATTTTAGAAGAAGCAAGAAAGCACAAGATTAGAGAAACGGCAAGATCTTCTATAGACACAGTTCATTTCAAGCTACAAAAACCAATCTCAAAAGACGAATTTTCAAAAAAGATAAAGAAAAACAGTAGCCGCAAAAAATGGTGGAAAAATGCTCTGCTATTTTTCAAGAGGAGCAGTAATTCCAAAAATGACAAAATCTCCGGCGACGGTGATCTTGACGTCGACGGCGAAGTTCACCGCCGGTATGCTACTTTCCAGGGATCTGTATCTGGACCGGTTTATATTACTGAGAGCAGAAGTGGGTCGAATACGCCTTGTCGTACAACCAGCCGGCCATCGTCCGGTCCACTCGCCGGAACTTTGACTCCTAACCGGAAAGGTGATTTGGAGATCCCCTACATTAACCTCAGGGAATTTAACATGGACCCCCAGCAGCATAGGATGTCGACAACTTCAGCTATGCCCATATATTTGGTTACGTGAACAGAGCAGTATTTAATTAATTTTTAATTTTAAGGACTCCTATCTGCTAATTATCATTATCCTAATTTGAGACCTTTTTAGGGTTGGGAATTAGAAAGTTGATGAACTCTTTAGTCTTTAATTTAAAAGGGTATCCTCTTATTTATTTATTTTTTTGTTTTTTTTTTTTGTTGTTAGTAGTTAACTTTTCCAGTCATTTTATGCAAAAGTGCTCTATTGAGCAACTTTTTTCTTGTGAATTGTCAACAAGTAGTGTTTATCTTGATGAGCTGATTCATCTACTAATGGCGTGCTTTTGCTTTGACCAGACTCTGCTTTTGATTTTTTTCTGGGTTGTAATTTAACTTTATCTATGGATGGATATCACCAAATCCAAAAAAAATAGCCTACAAAAAGTGATACAAGGCAAGGGAAAGTTGCCTATCAATTTCAACTAGAAATCATGTCAAGGTTGGCTTCATTTTATGTCAATTGAAACTGATAAATGAATTTATTATTGTAACCTTAGTTATATAAAGCTTTGGGACATATGTTGTTCGGAATCTTTAAAATAGTTACAGTATTTATAACGGAACCTCCGGGAAGATCGATGTGTACACATGAATATATTATCAACATAGTTTAAGATAATGAGCCCAGTTGGGTTTGGATGGCGCTATCCACACGGGCGACGTGGGATTGACCCCTTGAATGCCTCTCTGAGTCTGAACATGTCGCACGAGGTTTGTCTAGTGCGATTTGTATTTTTTATGTGGTTTGCATGCTATTATACAGTGGAAATTTATTTAGTGCGCACACAATACTCACCCGAAGGGTAGAAGCTGTGACAGAGACTGTAACGACTGCGAGTTTTGCTAGTGTTCCGGAAAAAAAAAACATTTTTCTGTGCCAAGAAAGCTCTTTTATCGGTCTGCACTTGGGAATTTTTTTGAGGTCTTAATTAATGATGTAGTAGGTCAAGGTACAAGTGATGGACCAAAGATACGTGCATGCCAAATTGTTGGTGCAGTGATCTAGGAACGGTTGAGGGGAAGCTTTGTTGTTTGTCTTTTTGTTATGGTACAGGTATTAATTCGTAATGCTGGTACATAACAATATGGTCAGACTTAAATTCTTGGTGACCGTTTGTGATTGTGGGGTCTGACTAAGCTCCACATTTGAATAATTAGGCACTAATGACTCATATTATAATCCAACTATTGTAGCAACTAGTAGTCTTTTTCCTTACCTAATAAGTAATGTTTTTTTATGTGATACTAGATGATGTATTCGTGCGATGCACGGGTTCAATTATTATTTTCTTTTTCTTTTATTTGTTTTCTTCTTTTTAATATTTCTTGGTGTATTGCTAATTATACACTATCTACTTCTTTAGGGAAAGAAGAAAGAGAATAGGTTCTTGTGTAATAACATATAGAATTATGATTAACCTGTATTATTATTTATCTTTTGCATTATGTGCATTTTAATTTTTCTGAAACCGTATTACTATACCAATCACTTTTAAATACTTGTCGAAGTTTAATACTTTATTATACAATGATTACATATTAATTCAAGTAGAATTTAATTTATTTATACATAGGGTCTACACTTTTTTATTTTAAAATTTTTTTGCACCACCGAACCTTAAATTAATTACTATAAAATAATAATTAAAAAGTCAGTTGAAAAATAAGTCGCCATGTATTTATCTCATTGTTTAAATAGAATGATATATTATATTACTTTTTTCTTTTTATACTAATCAAATTTTGAATAATAAAACATATTAATATTATTCCCAAATAGTTGATGAAAAGGTATTTTGGGTTCTTTGAAATAATAATCGTGATTTTTAATTATTAAGAATTTTAACAAAAAAATTTATATTTTATTCTAGTTGAATGACATAATACTAAAAATAAATTAATCTCTCGATCACTCTAATTATTAATCAAATTGACCTTAAATTGAAATATTACAGTTTTTTCTAGTTTCATTTGATATGATTGAGATAATATTTAGATATAATACTATTTTCATTACAATAGTAGTATTTGTTGAGATTTTTTAAAAATAATTAATTGTATATTTATGTATTTTGAAATTTATATAATGTCGAATTCTTATTGAATAGAGGAAGTACCCAACTAACTTCGATCATAGAGGGAGAAGTCTAATCTTGTATGACGATACTTCTCATACTTCCTAATATATAATAATTTTTAAAATAAAAAATGCCACAAATTATTTGTCTTAATTTTTACTTCAAATACTCTCAACTCATATTTTAGAGAGAGGATACATATTATACAATTTTAACAAATTTTAATATTCTATAATAAAAAAAAGGGTGTTGAAACTATATTTATTCTTAAAAAAAAATTTCCTAATTTTATAAAGTATTCCAATTGAAATTGAAATTGAAATTTAACGAGAACTTTGTATAAAATTTTATTAATTGATAATGATATAATAACATCTGAATGTAAATCTACATGAATTATCATTTTTTTTAAAAATAAAACCTTCTTTAACTGGAATAGTTAATAATTAAAATAAATGAAATAATATTTCTTAAGGAGATAATAGAATTGTAATATATAAATATATGTAACCATAGTATTTTTAATCACGTGAACATTTGAGTTAAAATTACCAAAAAGATAATTTTTCTAGTTAAAAGTACTTATTGAAAAAATAATAATAACAATCAAGTAATGCATTTAATGAAGATAGTGAAGGTGTAACGGAAAGTGGGGTACGCCTAAAGAATTTAATAGCTTATGACCACGTTAGTTTTGATTTATCATGTTATTAAGAACTCACAACCAAACTCTTGAGTATAGTATACAAGCAAACAATGCACTAATATATTTGAAATGACAATTATGCCCTTGGTCAACCTTCTATTCTCTCTTCTATATAATAGGAAAAAAAATCTAGTTAAAAGTGTCGTAGGACGCTCTTTGTTAGAATTGAAATAACACAATTAATAAAGCAAGCTTTGAACGACGATAAATCAGACAACAATAAAAATATGGAAATCTTACATAAATATCCCAAATAAGTCATAACTTACCAACCTCTAGCCATTAATTATAAACTTACCAGAACTAGCCAAGCACATATAAAATTTGAAAACCTAAATAAATAAAGTTCTTTCTCTTCAAAAATCACACGCAAAGATCTACTTCCATATTTTTAAGTGTAATCAGCAATATAGATGCAAGACGGAAAGAAAATTCATGGCTGAATTAGCAAACAAGGTGATGAAATACAAAAATATATGTTTACAAGATTCCAAAAATCTAATTAAAAAGGGACCTTTTTCAATTGGTATGGTTTCATTGAAAACATTTAGATGGGTCAATATACAAAATTTCAGAAAGATTGGAGGTGATTTGGATTGATTTGGTATCAAAATACGTAGTTAAAATCGAGTTAAAAAAATACTTCTGCGACACATGTATCACGCATGTATCACACATACAGGTATACACAGATATACATGTGATACACATTTGATACAAATATGATATACAACGTGATACAACAACAATAAACCCACTATAATCCCATGAATGAGGGTATATGGAGGGTAGTGTGTACGCAAACCTTACCCCTACCTTGAGGGTAGAGAGAATGTTTCCGATAGACCCTTAGCTCAAGGAAAGAAAAATAAAGCAGTAACAACAAGCAATACCAGCAACAAGATAATAAGAACAAGCGCTAACCATAATAGGATAATAAGAGAACAATCATTATCACCAACAATATAATAAGAAAACATGTAGTAATCAAGGTTGTCAATAACCGAAAAACAAGGCTGGCTAACTACTACTATCGCTATGGGGAAGACACACACTCGACTACCTACTAACCTTCAACCCTAATTCTCGACCTCCACACCTTCGAATTAAGGGTCATGTCCTCAGTGAGCTGAAGCAATTCCAAGTCCTATCTATTAACCTCTCCCTAGTACATTTTTTCCCTACCTCTACCCCTTTTCAGACCACTCAAGGCCAACCTTCCACACCTCCTCACTAGATCATCTGTGCTTCTCCTTCTCCCCTTCACATGCCCAAACCACCTAAGCCTCGTTTCTCGCAACTTGTCCTCCACCGAGGCTACTCTTACGTTGTCCCTAATATCTTCATTTCTAATCTTATCAATCCTGGTATGTTCGCCCATCCATATCAACATCCTCATTTCCTCTACCTTCATCTTCTAGACATGAGAGTTCTTGACTAGCCAACATTATCTACATACAACATGGTAGGTCTGATAACCACTCTGTGAAACTTACCCTTAAGTTTGGGTGGCACATTCTTATCACATAAAACACTAGATGCGAGTCTCCATTTCATCCACCCTCCTACAATACGATGAGTAACATCCTCATTAATCTCCCCATTTCCTTGGATAATAGCCCCAAGGTACTTGAAACTAGCTCTCTTATGGATGACTTGTGTATCAAACCTCACTTCCATGTCCACACCCTCAGTTTCTTCACTGAGCTTGCACTCCAAGTACTCAGTCTTAGTCCTACTCAACTTGAAACCTTTAGACTCCGGATTCTTCAAACCTTTAGTCTCGCGTTAACTATGCCTCGCATCTCGTCAATCAAAATAATATCATCCGCAAATAACGTACACCAAGGCACCTCACCTTGAATGTGACGTGTCATTGTGTCCAACGCCAAGGCAAATAAGAATGGGCCAAGAGCTCACCCCTAGAGCAACCCCATCACAACTGGAAAGTGGTCTGAATCCTGCCCACGGTCCTCACTCGTGTATTGGCTCCATCAAACATGTCCTTAATCTCCCTAGTGTAAGCCACCGGAACACCCCTAGCCTCCAAACACCTCCATAGGATTTTCTTAGGAACTTCTTCGTCTGTTTTCTCTAGATCAATGAACACCATATGTAACTCTCTCTACCTCTCCCTATACTACTCCACCAACATTCTTACAAGGTAAATGGATTCCGTAGTTGAATTTCCCGTGATGAATCCGATCTGGTTTTTGGAAATAGACACACTGTTCCTCACCCCCATTTCCACCACTCTCTCCCAGACTTTCATAGTGTGGCTAAAAAACTTAATACCCCTATAGTTGTTACAATTTTGGATATCTCCCTTGTTATTATACACTGAAATCATCGTAATCCATCTCCATTCCTCGGACATTTTCTTTGTCCTAAAGAAGATGTTAAACAACTCCGTGAGCCATTCCAAGTTAGCTCTACCCACGCTCTTCTAAAATTCTACCGGAATTCCATCTGGCCCAGTCGTTCTTCCCCTGCACATCTTACGCATAACCACCTGGACCTCTCCCATTTTGATATGCCTACAAAAACCAAAGTCATGACGGCTCTCGGAGTGCTCCAAATCATCCAACACAATATCTTTTCCCCTCTTAATTTAGGAGTTTATGTAAGTATGAGTGCCATCTACGTCCAATATGTGCATCATCCATCAGTACTCTGCCATCCTCATCTTTGATTCACTTCACTTGATCTAAGTCACGAGCCTTCATTTCTCTCACCTCGGCTAGCCAGTACAACTTCTTATTTCCACTCTTGTCACTAAGTTATTCGCAAAAAACGTCCAAATGTTGTCGTTTTAGCCTCTGTAACTACTAACTTTGCCTCTTTCTTGGCCCTCTTATACCACTCCTTATTCATCCTCTTCTCCTATTCGTCCTTGATCTCCACCCTTTTCAGGTATGCTGCTTTCTTGGCTTCTACGTTTCCTTGGACCTCGTCATTCCACTTCCAATACCCCTCGTGACCTCCAAAGTAACCTTTCGAGACCCGAGCACCCCTCTAGCAACTTTCCTAATGAAGTTCTCTATCAAAGTCCACATACCACTCGCATCTCCACTACTCCTCCATGCCCCCATAGCCTCCAACTTGTCTCCTAGCACCTCAGTTGTGTCCTTAGTCAAGGCTCCTCACTTGATCTTCGGTAGACCGAACACAACCCTCTTCTTCCTCTTCCCCCGGATCTCCAAATACATCACTAATAGCCTATGTTACGTTGAGAGACTCTCACTTGAAATAACTTTGTAATCCGTGTAAAGACCTCTATCGCACCTCCTAAGGAATAGGTAGTCAATCTGGGTCCTGGCAATCGTACTCTGAAATGTCACCAAATATTCCTCCTTCTTAGGAAAATCCGAGTTAGTTATCACCAAATCAAAAGCCTTTGCAAAATCCAATAACGAAGAACCACCTCCATTTATAACCCTAAAATCGAAGTTGCCATGCACATCATCATACCCCTCGAAAGTCAACCTAATGTGGCCATTGAAGTCCCATCCCGTAAACAACTTCTCTTAAGCGGGATACCACGAACAACCTCATCCATCTCATCCCAAAAATACCTTTTGACCTCCTTCCCCAATCCTACTTGAGGAGCGTAGGCACTAATAACGTTCAACGTAAACCCTCCAACAACTAGCTTAATAGCCATGAGCCTGTCGTTTACCTTTCTAACCTCAACCACTAGATCCCGAATTTCTCCACCAAAATACCTACCCCGTTCGAACCCCTCACGCTACCTGAATACCTCAGTTTATACTCATCAACATCATGTTCTCTAGAACCCACCCACCTAGTCTCCTGGACGCATGTAATACTAATCTTCCTCTTCTGGAGGATCTTCATCAACTCTATAGATTTGCCCGTCAAAGTACCTATATTCTGCGACCCAATTCTCAGCCTCGAATAACTCTTGCCACCCTCTCCCCTGCCCCCCCGCCTCACCTGAGGACAAGACCTTACTCCTCTATCAACTACTCCATCTACCAGATTCTAAGGGGAACAAATCCAAAACTATCACTAATACAAGGTAATAGTCAGACTAAATAAGTAAACTAAATTTTCTTATCTTAGAGAACTAATTACAAGTACATATAAGAAAAGCACGTACAAGAACAATTGAACACCTACGAAATAGAAGTATCTCAACTAATCAACAGGTAAATGTAAGCAGTCCAAAGTAGACAAATAATTACTAACAAGGAAGGGAGATAACAAAATGTGACCGGATGCTAGGAGGTACCAACTTCAGCAGGAAGAACCTAGATATAGTCGAGGAGACGAGGCGTTGCATAAGAAACAAACATTGTAGGTTACCTCCACGTTCCACCCCACGCTACCACTGCCGCTAACTGAAACTGATGAATCGCTGCAATGAACCCTAACACGCTGCTCCAATTAACCTAGGCAATGGAGGGAGAAGGAGAAACGGAGGGTCCCACCTCCACTAGTGTCACTGTACATGTCACAACCCAAAATTCCACTTTCGAGACCGTGATGGCGCCTAACATTTCACTCGCTAGGCAAGCCAATGTTAGAGGATTCTTTAAGCCAATTTTAGTCAATCCCAATAACAGAATCAATTAAGCTAAATAGAAGCTAAAATTGAAATGCGGA
The DNA here is from genome assembly GCA_005239525.1 of Nicotiana knightiana. Classification (NCBI taxonomy): domain Eukaryota; kingdom Viridiplantae; phylum Streptophyta; class Magnoliopsida; order Solanales; family Solanaceae; genus Nicotiana; species Nicotiana knightiana. Next base: position 20,883 of record MDKJ01198382.1, read on the forward strand.
ATAACATAAAGCCCATAATATCTTATATAATTCGGATATGGAGTCACAACTTACGAGTCTCTAAGATTTTATACAAACAAAGTTCGAAAGAAATACAACTGTTCTGAATGAAAAGAAACAGTAAAATAGGGAAACTAGAAGGGGACTCCAAGTTCTGCGGACATCAGTAGATCTACCTCGAGTCTCCAATAAACAATTCCAAACTACTGCGCCCCACGGACAACTAGGTTCGGTACCAAAATCTGCACAAGAAGTGCAAAGTGTAGTATGAGTACAACCGACCCCATGTACTCGTAAGTGTCGAGCCTAACCTCGACGAAGTAGTGACGAGGCTATGACAAGACACTCACATAATAAACATGTGCAGATAATAGTATATGTACAAGATAACAACAGATAAAAACTAATCATGTACTATTAGGAGGGGGACATGCTAAATGGGATACAAGATACGAGAGATACCGCGAAAATGTTAAACACAATAGTAAATATGCTTCAACCAGTAAGAACAATTAGCAAAATGAATAAAATTGTACGACATCACCCCTCGTGCTTTTACTCTCAACCTCACAATGAAACAAGAACACTACACGACATCACTTTCACGACCCAAAAATCACTAGTCATGATGGCACCTAACTCGACCCGCTAGGTAAGCCAACTAACAGCCAATACAATCCAAATAAAATTATAGGAAAATAGTGACGAATTATCTAGACATTTACAATTTAACCAAAGAACTAGTAGTATGAATCATGAGCTTCTAAGATTTGGAATTTACAAAGCTGATACAAATAATTATACGATATGTTGGAAAGTTATATAAACAGATTTACAAAATCTAAAGCTACCAAGGACAAGTGGTAGCTATATCCGGAATGCACGAAGATCTTCAGGGTCATCTCCCGACATCACTAGCAGCTCCGCTCCAAAAATCTGCACGCAAGGTGCAGAAGTGTAATATGAGTACAACCGACCCCATGTATCCAATACGTATTTTTTCTAACCTCGTCGAAGTAGTGATGAGGCTTTCTAGTTAAAAGATTCTCACTGATAAAATTTGCAATGTAAACTAACAATAGAACTATACTACAATATAACAGAATATAGCACACAAAACGAATGTACAAAGCAATAACAGAGTGCTAGAAGAGATCGCAATTCAACAGTTTCCAATATGTCGACCAATCTTTTCTTTAGAGCGAAACCAATAAACCACAATAGTCACCCCATAACTTTCATAGCGGGAGGAATATACTCTGATATCAAGTCAATTGCACGAAAACACCCTTCGTGCATTTATCTCATCTTCACCAAATATGCATACAACAGTACCAGCCGGATGACAGAAATACCGATAACAGTAATGACAAGGTAGAAAATATGAAAGTAGAAATAATGAACGAGAATGTACATAAGGGCATCAGTAACATACTAGACGGAAAGCATAGAGGTAATGACAACAATTAGGAAAAGGAATGTAACTTCAACTAACTAGCATGGTGGAAGCATAAATATAAATATAATGAATAAGAGGGAAACACATGATCTTTATGAGTTAACAAGTAGAAGCATGAATGACTAACATGGTAGAAGGCCTGTACTAAGTGCAACAAAATAGATACAAAAAAGATGTAATTATGACAGCAGGAAGTAGGCATGGTATTTGCAAGTTTAGCAAGTAGAAGGCATGAGCGACACAATAACAAATAATATAGAGAACAAGAATAGGGCATTAACGACAAGTCACATAAGAACCATAAATACAACAATATCAGCTCAATGCAACGGCATGAACGTATACACAAGGAAAAGATATCACATTATAATGCATGTCCCTCGTCCTCACCTGCACGGAAACACCCATTGTGCCATGAACTCACGATAACTTAAAACATGATAATATAAATGAAATGGCACGACATCACCCTTCGTGCTTTTACTCACAAATGATATGGCACGACATCACCCTTCGTGTTTTTACTCTCAACAATATGGTACGGCATCACCTTTCGTGCTTTTACTCTCAAATAATATGGCACGACATAATACTTCATGCTTTTACCTCAATGATATGACACGACATCACCCTTCGTGCTTTACACTCTTCCTTACCAAGCAAATGTATATCAATGACAAACAATGCAAGAAGCATAAATAACATCAAGGAGAGTGTTCAAACGAATCTTCCAGATGTCCCAATCATAACTTTCCAAGCCAACAATAGTTCAATAAACCCGCAAGAACCTTATTATTCAAGTATTTCAACAAAGCTCACGAATGATCTGCAACATGAGTATAGAATCTAGTATCTCAAGAATATCAGTCGTAGCAATATATTAATGATTACGCATAGTGATGACCATATTAGACACATCAGTGTATTCTCAAAATTCCATCAAATTTGATCAAGTTATAATAAGATAAGTCTTAGTTTCTAACATTTAATACTATGTTCTTAGTATCTAGGAGTCAAGTAAGGAATGAAATAAGAAGGTCACGTGATTCTACAATACACAATTTATAACATAATTTACCCCCGAACATGGTTAACCCTGGAACATGCATATATGCTCATCACTTCATATATGTATCACCCCCGCATGTAGCAAACAATGTCAAATAGTAGGAAAACTTTCCTCAACAAAGTTAGGCAAGACACTTACCTCAATTTGGCTAACTCAATACCTAATTTAGCCTTTTCCTTTACAAATCCACCTCCGTTCGACTCAATCTAGCCAAGGTCGACTTAAATACATCACATGTTGCAAGGGGAAATAATTTCAAATAATAAAGCAGTGATTTTTATACAATCTCTAAAAAGTCAACAAAAGTCAACCCCTGGGCTTGCCTGGTCAAAAATCGGGTCCAAGGGTAGGTATTGACTATCCATAACCTCACGAGTCCAAATATGTATTTTGTTTCCAAATCCGAGTCCTATTCGACTCTCAAACCCCAAATTTTTATTTTTCAAAGTTTTGACAAAATCCCCAAATTTTTCCCTAGATTCTCATGAATTTGATGTTAAATCTTATGTAAAATCATGAAATGTAGTTAAGAATTTATTAGAGGTACTTACCCAATGATTTGGTATGAAAATCCCTTCACAAAATCGCCTCCCATCGAAACTAGGGTTCAAATATAACAAAATAAACAAAAACCCGAATTACACAACTGAAACAAGCTGCAGATGTCTCGCAAAAGCGAAGAAGACTTCGCAATTGCAAACAAGAACAGGCTGGAAATGTCGCAATTGCAACAAAATGTTCGCAATTGCGAACTAGGCATCGCAATTGTGATAAAAATGTTTCCAATTGCGACTACACCAGAAACCAGCAGTTTCCCCGACACGGAAATGAGCATAACTCTCTCATACGATATCCAAATTTGACGATTCCTTTTGCTATGACTCCGAAATTACGATACATATCTAATGCTTCAATAAAAACTGAATTTGGATCTTATTTTCTTAATGTGAAACCATTTATTCTTGAGGAAACTATGTCGAAGCATAAAAAACAAGCGCAACATAACCTAAATCTATCCGAAACTCACTCAAGCCGCTTGGGACCTCGTCCAAAGTTAACAAAAAGTATCGTAACACAACACAGACCTACTAGAGGCCTCAAATCACATCAAATAACATTAAAATTACGAATCACACCTCAAATCGAACTTTATGAACTTTCAACTTCTATAACTCGCGCCGAATCATACCAAATCAACCCGGAATGAACTCAAATTTTCACACAAGTCCCAAATGACATATCGAAGCTATTCAAATTCCCATAACTATAATCCGAATCCAATATCCTCAAAGTCAACTTTTGGTCAAACTTATGAACTTTCCAAACCTTCAAGTTTCGAACTGTTGCCCTTTAGTGTCGAATCCTTCTAGAAATATCCAAATGCAAATCCAGGCGTAACTCCGAGTTCAAAAACACCCTTCGGACCTAATGGAACCATCAAAACTCCAATCCGATGTCAAATTCTAAAAAGTCAAACTTGGTCAACTCTTCCAACTTAAAGCTTCATTCTTAAAGTTCATTCTTCCAAATCGATTCTAAATAACTTGAAAATCAAAACCGACGATTCACACACTCAAACTACCGAGTGAAGTGCAAATTCTCAAAATAACCAATCGGGTCGTTACACCCTCCCCCATTTAACATACGTTTGTTTTCAAACGTGCCAGGAGTCGTTCCAAAGAAATCAAATCACGTTGTAACCTTACCATACATATACTCAGGGGGTGATCCCACGCCACCCCTTTGCATACAAGCATGCCAACTCAACATAACTAGATATCCTTACTTCAACCTTGGTCCTTAACCTTAGAACCCAATCTCCTACATCCAGAATTCATTAAAAGACTCGAATTTCACATCTACCCACTGTATAAGTTTAAACAAGTAGTGCCAAGCCATAACCGTAATCCAATATGTAATCACATGATATACCCCATCAGTCGGATACTCATAACAGTAATTGCTGATCACCATGGCTGTCCAAAAAAAATTCGGTACCGGTAGTAAATCTCATATCAAATAAAACCTTGTTCAAAACCTCTGTAAACTGCCGATGATGAAAGAAACACGCAAAATCTCTTAACCACTCATCTGATCAATAAGCCAAGAAGTTCACTCGTTCGACCAGGGACGTTTTTCCAAATCCTTAGCGGAATTATGGTATCATTCTTCCAAACATTCCTTATCCCAATACCATAGTACAAATCTCAAGTCTAGAAATCTCATCTCAGCCAATACAAGCAACCCAACTGACAAGTCTCGTCAAAAACAATATGGATCCCCACACAACACGATCCAGTACAACCAAACCCAAAGAAACAAGCCTACAAAAAGTGATCAAGGCAAGGGAAAGTTGCCTATAAATTTTAACTAGAAATCATGTCAAGATTGGCTTCATTTTATGTCAATTGAAACTGATAAATGCATTTATTATTGTAACCTTAGTTATAAATATTTAAGACATATGTTGCACAAAATCTTCAAAATAGTTGCAGTATTTGTAACGGGATTCTCTAAGAGAATCGATGCGTACACATGAACATTTTCAGAGAGCCGGATAACATAGTTTAAGACATGAAGGAAAGAAAGAATGTTTTCCATAGATCCTTGGTTCAAGGAAAGAAAAAGAAAGCAATAACAACAACCAATACCAATAACAAGATAATAAGAACAAGCACTAACCATAACATGATAATAAGAGAACAATCATTATCAACAACATTATAATAAGAAACATGTAGTAATCAAAGCTGTCAATAATCGAAAAACAAGGCTGACTAACTACTACTACCGCTATGGGAAAGACACATACTCGACTACCTACTAACCTTCTATCATAATTCTCGACCTTTATACCTTCGAATCAAGGTTCATGTCCTCAGTGAGTTGAATCAACTTTAAGTCCTGCCTATTTACCTCTCCCTAGTACTTTTTTGGCCTACCTCTACCCCTTTTCAGACTACCCAAGGCCAACCTCTCACACCTCCTCACTGGAGCATCTATACTTCTCCCCTTCACATGCCCAAACCACCTAAGCCTCGCTACTCGCAACTTGTCCTCCACCGAGGTTACTCTTACCTTGTCCCGAATATCTTCATTTCTAATCTTATCAATCCTGGTATGTACGCACATCCATCTCAACATCCTCCTTTTCGCTACCTTCATCTTCTCGACATGAGAGTTCTTGACTTGCCAATACTCAACTACGTACAACATAGTAGGTCTGATAACCACTCTATGAAACTTACCCTTAAGTTTAGATGGCACATTCTTATCACATAAAACACTGTATGTGAGTCTCCATTTCATCCATCTTCCTACAATACGATGAGTAACATCCTTATCAATCTCCCCATTTCCTTGGATAATAGCCCCAAGGTACTTGAAACTAGCTCTTTTATGGATGACTTGTGTATCAAACCTCACTTACACTTCCGCACCCTCAATTTAGTCACTGAACTTGCACTCCCAGTACTAAGTCTTGGTCCTACTCAACTTGAAACCTTTAGACTCCAGGTTCTGCGAACCTCCAGTCTCGCATTATCTCTGCCTAGCATCTCGTCAATCATAATAATATCATCCGCAAATAACATACACCAAGGCACCTCCCCTTGAATGTGACGTGTCAGTGTGTCCAACGCCATGGCAAATAAGAATGGGCTAAGAGTTGATACCTAGAGCAACACCATCATAACTTGAAAGTGGTCCGAATCCTACCCACTCTCATCATTTATGTATTGGCTCCATCATACATGTCCTTAATCACCCTAGTGTAAGCCACCCGAACACCCCTAGCCTCCAAACACCTCCATAGGATCTCATGAACGGTTGAATAGTCGTTTTCCTGATAGCAAGCTTCATTTCCCATTAGGAACTTTGCTATCGAGACAAAGACTATCTAACCATCCCCGAGTGTCTTGTCGTTTTCATGCCTTGTCATTTAATGATCTTATTTTTGCCGATGACATTGCCTTCGTATTATGCTTTTCGGTATTGCCTCATTGAAAACCTTGCCAGAAAAAACCCAATTAGGACAAAAGCTGGACGAAGAAAAAATGAGTGTAGCACACACTTTCAGTATAAGCGTCGCTCATGAACAATAATACCTTTTGAGGTGACTCACGTTCTAGTTGCTCAGCAATTTGATTCCTTCTTGGTTTCTATTCAACGATCCTTTCCCCGTGATAGCTGAAACCCGGTATAGGTCTTCCCATGTCGTACCTAGCTTTCCTGCATTGAGCCCCCAGGTCTTCTGAGTCGCCTTTCTTAAAGCCAAGTCTGCCACTTTGAAAAAGCGGAGATCCACCCTTCGATTATAGTACCTTTCCATTCTTTGTTTTTGTGCCACCATCCTTATGTACGCTTAGTCCCTACATTCGTCAAGTAGCTCCAGTTTGACTAGCAATGCTTCATTGTTCATTTCTTCATCCGCCCGAAAGTACCTCAACGTCGGTTCTCCTTCTTCTACCGAGATCAGGGCTTCTTCTCCGTATACGAGAGAAAAAGGTGTCTCTCCTGTGCTCAACTTGGCTGTCGTCCAGTATGCTCATAAAACTCCCGGTAATTCTTCAGGCTATTTGTCTTTGGCTGCTTCCAATCTCTTTTTGAGGTTTTGAATAATCACTTTATTTGTTAATTTTTCTCTTGGCCATTAGCGCTCGGGTGGTATGGCAAAGATGTAATTTTTTTGATTTTCAAATCTTCAAGGAATATTGTGGCCTTTTCGTCCATGAATTGTGGCTCATTATTGCAAGCTATCTCCTTCGGTATTTCGAACCGGAAAAATGTTCTCCCATAGGAAATCGACTACTTCGCGCTTGCCGATTTTTTGGTAAGGACCTGTTTCAACCCATTTAGAGAAGCAATCAGTTAAAATAAAAAAAAACCTTACCTTACCGGGAGCCGGTGACAGAGGACTGACTACCCATCCACCATTTCATGAATGGTCATGGTGATAATACCGAGTGAAATAGCTCTGGCAGTTGGTGTACTAACCGTGCATGGAGTTGACACCTGTCGCATTTCTGAACGAACGCCTGGGCGTCTTGTTCCATCCGGGGCCAGTAGTATCCTGCCCTAACTAATTTTAGCACAAACGAGTCTCAATGATTTCCAAAAATTCCTCGTGAACCGCTCTCATGACGTAATTAGCCTTGGAGGCTCCTAAATATCGGGCCTAACGGGCCTTGGAATGACCTTTTGCATAACAGTCCTCCCAAAAGATGTAACAAGTTGATTTGGTGCAGGGTGCCTGGGATGCCTTCGAGTCTTCGGGTAGTTTGTTGTGCTCAAGGTAGTCGATGATTCCATTTCTCCAGTCCTAGACCAAGTTGGTTGCATTTACTTCATAATAACCGTCTACATCCAATATTGAGTGCATGACTTATACGACCGTACTGGTATCTAATCTCCTTGGATAATCCCTGATTGGCCAATGCATCCGCTTCCGCATTTTCTCTTAGGATGAAGGTGATTGACCATTTCCTGAACCGTGCGAGCAGAGTTTGAACTTTCACCACATATTGTTGCATGCATTCCTCCTTGGTGTCGAAGATTCCATATACTTGATTTAGCACCAGGTGGGAACCACATTTGATTTCAATAACCTCGAGTGTAGCCCTCTGGCTCGTTCAAGTCCTGCAATTAAAGCCTCGTACTCGGCTTCATTGTTAGTCAAGGGAACAGTTTTTATGACATGTCTCGGGGTTTCTCCCGAGGGAGTAATTAAGACTACCCGGAGCCCGGACCCTTTCCATTAGAAGCTCCGTCCGTGAACAAGGTCCAAACTCCTAATGTCATTTTCGACACCATCACTAATTCTTTGGTGGACAAAGGTGCTTCCTACGACTGAAATCGGCCATGAAGTCGGGAAAACTTTTGATTTTATCACAGTCCTAGGTTTATATTTAATGTAAAATTCACTCATTTCGGCTACCCATTTGGTCAGTAGACCTGGCAATTCAGGTTTATGAAGGTATTCCGTAGGGGAAAAGAAGTCACCATGGCTATCAGGTGGCATTGAAAATAAGGCCTAAGTATATTAGCAATTGTTCTCCTTCCTCAAGTTTTGATACTAATCAGGTCTTTTAGTGCCTGTTGACATTCTGGAGTCCATTCGAAGTTGTTCTTCTTCATCATAAGTGAGAGAAGTGATGGTATTTCTCGCTGATCAAGGATTCGAAGTTGTTCTTCTTCATCAGCCTGTCTACCTGCACCTGCGGGCATGAAACACAGGCCCCGAGAAATAGGGTCGTCATTACGAATAAGGTACCGAGTATGTAAGGCATGAAAATTAGTACATAAAAGACATAAATGAAACATGAGGTAAAGCAATATGCTTGTAAGTCTAAATAACTTTGTGAATCCTTAAATATTTATAAAGTCATGCATGTGCGTATAAATGTCATATCATGCATATGAATATGTATACATAACATCATCAAGCCTCTGAGGGCATCCCGTCATATCATCTCGGCCTCAGTGGGCGAAATCATCAACGTATACCAACTAATCAGGTGGTGGTGCATATATAATGCCGTAAATTTTTCCCATATCCCATATATATATATATAT
>ML431783.1:0-27336 GCA_005239525.1 Nicotiana knightiana
CAATTAACTAAGCTTAAGAATAATTGATTCACTTAGTCTCACATTTAAATGATTCCAACTTCTCCAATCTAGAAATTAATTTAGGTAGTTTCTTAAGTATTTAACTGAAAATAAAATTTGTTTAAGACAATTAGTTTGAGGTTAATGGACTAAAACAGATTAATTTAACCTAAGTTAAGAGAACTTAGTTGACTAACCTTTATTGAGTTTAATTAAATTGTTTAAAAACATAATAAGCAGTATGAAAGCCAACTTTAGGCATTTAATCAACTAATCTTCATTTAATTGACTCAACCTTAGTTAAGAACAATTAGTTGTCACCCAAAAGAACCTTCTAAATTAGATAAATATTAGGAAATCAGATACTTAGGGATAGAAGGGTACTTTCAAGGGCTGGAATGTTCTGGAAGGTACAGCTGTCCCAAAAGGATAGGGTTTAAAGTTGTACCTGTACCCTTTTCAGCCCATTTAGGATTACCATTTGTCCCTATATATACACACACTCTTACCACTAGAGAAGGATTTTTTTCAGACCCTTCTTTGAACCTTTTGGACTGGAAAATACAAACTTTGACTACTAAAAGACTTGAAAAAACAGAAACAAGAGGATTTGCAGTAAGAGGGGAAACAATCTGAACTTAGGTTGTCTTATAGCTGTGGTTTTCTTTCCTAAAGGACTTGGTTTTGTTTGCTGCCTTGGTTTAAACATTTGGTACTCTTGCTGGACTATTTTTCTGGAAGTTTTCTTTCAAACATTCCTACCCAAGATTTCTGGGTGTATTCTTGCTGGACTGTTTGGTTTTCTTTGGGGTTGCTGTTTGTTGTTGCTGGGTTNAATCTGTTGTCTTTCCCCCATGAATCTGCATTTTTATTTGCGTAGACTTATTTCTGTATAAACTTATGTGCATGTATATAGAAAGTAACACATTATGTTTGTTTAGATTTTAATCTCTGAATTTTACATAAGTCTGTTTCATCTTAAAACTGCCTGTTATATGTCTGTGCAATCAATGTTTATGTTGGAAAATAGCATCAAAGGGTAATGAACTTAACCTCTCATGGTTAAGTTCATCCTACAAGGATGCTGAAATACTGGTTTATTCCAGGTGTTAGATATCTAGATACTGTTATAAAACAACACTAGGGTAGATGAATTTGACCCTCTATAAGGTCAAATTCACCACATATCAGGTGCTTAAATAATAGTTTAGTTGCTGAAAGTCACCCTCTTAAAGGTATAACATAGGTGATCGAAAAGGGCTTTGGAATAAGGAATCTGGAGTCTTTAAATATCCAGATTCATTCTCTAAAAATGCCTAGATAAGCAAAGTTCCTATAGAGTTTAGAATTATGTTAGTTTTAGCACTTGGGTAGATGGATTTGACTCTTTAATAGTCAAATTCACCCCTAGGTAGTGCCTAAACAGTAGCCTAGGGTGCTGAAAATTACCCTTTACGGATATAAAATGGATAATCAAAGGCTCCTTAGAGGAAAGAATCTGAATCTTTTATTATGATCAGATTTATCCTCTTAAAATGCCTACATAACCAAGTCAAGGAATTAATATGGACTGAAGGTCCAAAGTATGAAAATGACATTCCGGAGTTGAGTTGATCCTTTTATGATCATATTCACTGAGAAAGCGCATAAATAATTCTGCCAGATAGTATGGTTTAAACACACGCAATATCAGGATTAAAACTGACCTCTTCATGGTCAGTTTGGTTTTGGTAGTTGCACAACACCTAAATTATATTGGGGTGTTCTACAGATTACAAAGAGAAGGCTCAAACGTAAGGCCTCAAGAGAGTTTCGAGTCAGCAAATTAGTTAGAATCTTATTTTCTAGTTTCTTTCATTCTGGAAAGGGTATAGAGGCAGTCAAGTTATAATCCCCATGTATTTATTTAGCTTTTCATTGCAATGTAATTTAAGACTGGACTGTACGCTTAATTTCAGTTTTATTCATGTTCCTGAAATTTCGAGTTTACATTTTTTCTGTTCTGCAATGATATTAGACAAAAGAACGTATGGAAAATCTGTATAAACACCCCGTTTGGATTTTGGAAAAAATGGTTATTTCAAATTCAGCAGAGTTTCAACATGAATAGAATCAGTAGATTATCTTCAGTTTGTGTTGTGTCTCATAAATTTGCAAAAATCAATGTATACATATGTGTGAACTTTAATACTTTAGATGCGTGAGATTAGGTTGTTTAGATTTGGTAAGGATTACTATTTCAAAATTAATAAAACCACCTGTGGTATGATCCTTGTTAGAAATCATAAAATTCTGGAAGAAGTAGAGTGGTTTCATCTTGCCCATTCGTATCAGAATTAAAAAGTAACATATTTAGATATCTGAATTTCACAAGTGTATATATCTGAACGAACAAGGGATGTTCTGATTCCCACATTTGCCATCGTTGGCTAAAAACAAATTCTTTTCAGAACTAGTAGTCCTATTACAAGGAGAGCTGACTTAGGATGGCCTAATGTGATAAAACGGGGCTAGATGAGGCCATAGCCCATAAGATGTTCTCTTAGAGCAATGAATATCGTTTTAGGAGATCTTCTAGGTAGAATGAATACCTTTAGTTCGAAATTTTGATAAAAAATCAAATATTATACCAAAGCTACCTAACCAACACTCGGGAGCGACAACTCATGTCCCCGTCTTCAACTTCAAATTATAATAAAAATCACATGTTGTAATTACGGGTGCATTTCATGTGGCGTAATTATAATGTGTCTAAAAACTATCGTGACTTGTTTACAAGATAAGTCCATAAATATTAAAAGCGGCTAAAAAGTGAAAAAGGCTAAAAGCACAATAGGCAAAAATATGTAAATAATCAGACAATTTAGGCAAAATAATAATAGTTAAGCGACCGTGCTAGAACCACGGAATTCGGGAGTGCCTAACACCTTCTCCCGGGTTAACAGAATTCCTTACTCGGATTTCTGGTCGCAGACATTTTAAACAGAGTCAAAATTTCCTCGGTTTGGGATTTCAATAAATAAATGGTGTCCTGGAACACCGTAAAAAATCCGGGTGGCGACTCTGAAACTAATCAATAAATCCCAAATCCGAATAATGTCACTTAAATTGGAAAAAACTCCCATATCCAACCCTTGTCGGAAAAAGGAGGTGTGACGGCATCGTGTTTATTGACGACATTTTGGTATACTCTCGCAGTCAGAAGGATCATGAGCAGCACTTGAGGATCGTGCTCCATAACTTGAGGGAGAAGAACTTATATGCAAAATTCTCCAAGTGTGAGTTTTTGCTTGATTCGGTGGCGGTTTTCGGTCACGTGGTGTCTAGTGAGGGGATCAAGGCAGATCCAAAGAAGACTTAGGCAGTTCAGAGTTGGCCTAAACCTTCTTCAGCTACTAAGATCTGGAGTTTCCTTGGTTTGTCTGGATATTATCACTGCTTCGTGGATTGTTTCTCATCTATTGCTGCACCTTTGACTAGATTAACCCAGAAGGGTGCTCCTTTTAGATGGTCCGACGAGTGTGAGGTGAGCTTTCAGAAGCTCAAGACTGCATTGACTACGACCCCAAATTTGGTGTTGCCTACAGGTTCAAGACCTTACACTGTGTATTGTGATGTGTCGCGTATTGGGATTGGCACTGTGTTGATGCAAGAAGGAAGGGTGATTACCTGTGAGTCTCGATAGTTAAAGGTTCATGAGAAGAATTACCATGTGCATGACTTAGAGTTGGCAGCTACTATTCACGCATTGAAGATTTAGAGGCACTATTTGTACGACGTTCCACGTGAGGTCTATATCGACCATCAGAGTCTCCAACATCTGTTAAAGCAGAAGGACCTTAACTTGCGATAATGTAGATTGTTAGAGTTCCTTAAAGACTATGATATCACCATACTATATCATCCGAGGAAGGCCAATGTGGTGGCTGGTGCATTGAGTAGGAAGGTGGAGAGTATGGGTGGTTTGGCATATTTACCGACTGCAGAGAGGCCACTAGCCATGAATGTTCAGGCTTTGGCCAATTACTTTGTGAGATTGGATGTTTGGGAACCTAGCCAGATTCTTGCTTGAGTGGTTTCTCGATTTTCTTTGAATGAGCGCATCAGAGTGCATCAGTTTGATGACCCATATTTGCTTGTCTTTAAGGATACAATGCAGCACAGTGATGCCAAGGAGGTTTCTATTGGAGATGATGGGGTGTTGAGGATGCAGGGCCGGATATGTGTGCCCAATGTGGATGGGTTGCATGATTTGATTCTTGATGAGGCCTATAGTTTGATGTACTCCATTCATCCGGGTGCCGCTATGATGTATCAGGATATGAGGCAGCACGATTGGTGGACAAGAATGAAGAAATATATAGTAAAGTATGTGGCTCGGGGTTTGAACTGTCAGCAGGTGAAGTACGAGCATCAGAGGATGGGCAGTTTGCTCCAGGGATTTGATATTCCCAAGTGGAAGTGGGAGCATATTACCATGGATTTTGTTGTCCGGCTCTCACAGAATTTAAAGAATTTGACTCAGTGTGGTTTATTGTGGACATAATTACCAAGTCTGCACACTTCATTCTGGTTGTGACTACCTATTCTTCAGAGTAGTTGGTTCAGATCTACATCTGTGAGATTGTTTGTCTTCACTTTGTGCCGGTGTCTATTATCCCTGATCGAGGCACACAACTCACATCACATTTCAGGAGAGTTTTGCAACATGGGTTAGGCACATAGGTCGAGCTGAGCATGGCATTTCACCCCCAGACAGACGGGTAGTCCGAGCGCACCATTCATATCTTGGAGGATATGCTACATGCATTTGTTATTGATTTCGTAGGTTAATGGGATCGGCGTCTACTGCTTCCGGAGTTCGCCTATAACAAAAACTACCAATTGAGTATTCAGACAGCTCTTTATGAGGCCTTATATTAGAGACAATGTCGTTCTCCAGTTGGTTGATTTGAGCCGGAAGAGGCTGGTGGTTGGAAAATGATTTGTTCCGGGATGCCTTGGAGAAAATCAAGTTGATTCAGGATTGTCTTTGTACAACACAGTCTAGGAAGAAGATTTATGTTAATTGTAAAGCTCGTGATATAGCATTTATGGTGGGAGAGAGGGTTTTTCTAAGAGTCTCACCCGTGAAGGGTGTGATGAGGTTCTAAAAGAAGGGCAAGTTGAGCCCTAGGTATATTATTCCTTTTGATATCCTTGAGAGAGTTGGTGAGGTGGCCTACAAACTTGCATTGCCACCCAACTTATCGATAGTTCCCTAGTGTTCTATGTTTCCATGCTCCGGAAGTATTATGGTGATCCCTCACATGTATTCTACTTCGGCTCAGTCCAACCGGACAAGGATTTGACTTATGTTGAGGAGCTGGTGGTTATCTTGGATAGGAAAGTCCGAAAGTTGAGGTCAAAGAACATTGTTTCAATGAAGTTTCAATAGAGAGGTAAACTAGTCGAGGAGGAGACCTGGGAGACCGAGCATTATATGTGGAATTGTTATCCTCACCTTTTCGTCACTTCAGGTATGTCTCTATGCACATTCGAGGACGAACGTTTATTTTTAGAGGGGGAGAATGTGATGAACTGACCGGTCATTTTATGTATTTGAGTCATGTTTTCCCTTTTAATTCTTCACACGTGTGCATTTATGTTTTATGACTTACGGGGATGGTTAGTTTTGTTCTAGGAAAATTTTAGAATAGTTTGGACCCTTTGGTTCTTTGATTAGAAGCTTAAGTTGAAAATATTGTTCGAAGTTTGACTTTTGGGAAAACGATCCCAAAATGGTATTTTGATGGCTCTCATAGGTTTGTATCGTGATTTTGGACTTGGGCATATTCCCGGAGTTAAATTCGGAGGTCCCTAGGTTGATTTGACTTGTTTTGCCGAAAGTTGGAAATTTGAGGTTTAGAAATTTCCCTAAGTTTGACCGTAGGCTGAAGTTGTGTCTAATGGGTTCGAAATTTAGTTTTGGGACTTGGTTGCAATTGTGGAGGTTCTCGAGTTTTATTTTGACACTCATACGTTTTGATGTACGATTTGTGGTTCTAGATGTTATTTTGGTATTTTTATCACGCGAGCGAGTTTGTATGATGTTTTAGACTTGTGTGGATGTTTTTTTTGGAACCCCGAGGGCTCGAGTGAGTTTCAAACGTATTTCAAAATAGTGTGGACTCAATTACAGGTTGTTGTTGTGCTGGTGCCTCAGGTGTTACAATTGCGAGCACTAGCATCGCAATTGCAATAATTGCAAAGGGGCCTCAGGTATCGCATTTGAGAATAATAGGCTAGGCAGGGTAAGCTCGGATTTGCGAAAATTTAGTCGCATTTGTGGGACAGCTAGAGCACCGATAGATAGAGCGAAGAGTCCATAAGGAGAAGAGCCAATGAGAGCAGGCTTCAAAAATGCGAAGCCAGTATCACATTTGTGATATCCCTTTAGGTTGTCTGGTACCGTAATTGCAAAATCTTCTTGGCAACTGTGAATCCAGTGTTGCAATTGCAACATCTGCACCTGAACAAAAGAGTTGGGGAGACGGGATTTCATCTCATTTCTCTCAATTTAGAACCCTAGAATCGGTAGGAGGCGTTTTGGAGAGGGGATTTTCACCTACCATTATTGGGTAAGTGATCTTTATCTATTTTCAACTATATACATGATTATATATGAGATTTAACATCAAATTTATAAGAATCAAAGAGAAATTTTGGGAATTTTGGTCTATGTTTTGAAAAATAAAAATTTGGGATTTGAGAGTCGAATTGAACTCGGATTTGAAAATAAAATACTTATATGGACTCATGGGACTTTGGACAGTCGGCATCTACCTTTGGACCTGAGTTTTGACCGAGCGAGCCCGCAGTTGACTTTTGTTGACTTTTGGAGAATTGTATAAATATCTTAGCTTTATTAGTGAAATTGATTTCTCTTGCATTGTTTGATGATATTAAGTAATTTTTTTGTTAGATTTGAGCCGTGCAGAGGCGATTATCAGGGAAAGCTATTTTTGAGTGTTGATTTATAGCTTTGTGTGGAGAAATTACCCTTTAGGATATGGCTTGTTTGTGCTATTCGAATTATGTGAAAGACGTATACATGAGGTGACGAGTGTGTACACAGGGTTATATGTGTTATTTTACCGGTTTAGACTTTTAGGATACTTATAAGAAAATTGAAGTTATTATTAATTGTTATATCTTTTGTTGTCAATTTTATTCTTAACTACTTTAATTAAAGTTGTTATTACATCTTCTAGTTCCCATTGTCTAAGTTACTCTTATATGCATTTCTTTGTAGTTGTTACATTCCATCCTCCCTGTTGTTGAGTTATTCGCATGCATTTAGTCGTAGTTGTTGTTTCATGTTATGTCTTTTATTATTAATCTTATGCTTTGTACTTGAATTAGAAGTTGTCATTTGACGAGAATACCTTCATTGTTGAGTTATTGAGGTTGTAGTTGTAAAAGATATTAACACATTGTGGTTGAAGTATTGACCATTGGGATATCCTTCCTTGTTTATTTTCTCATTCATTTTGTTATTATTGAGATGTTTGTAAACATTGTGGTTGAGCCGTGGGATATGTTTTGTGGTAATATTTTTATTATTGATTGGGTAATGTTGTGGAAAATGGGCACATGTGATGCGAGTTGATTACTATGTTGTGATATTGGTACGCATGTTGTGGTATAAGGATAGGTATTGAAACGCATGCAGTGAGATAAAGTGGGATTTATACATGTGTTGCTAGTAAGAGAAACTTGAATCTCACTCCTCCATCACTCTGATGAATGATGTTATTCATTCTGCTTTTAAGATATATTGTTCTTCTCTTATCTCTTTCACTTATTTTCCCTTTTAGTTTGTAATACTTACAGCTTGCCTTTTTGTAGATTAATTTAACAAGCACGAAGCTGATAAGGAGGATAGCCTGGACTGAGCAGCAGGCCGCTTGAACACAGAGGCTGGCAACTAAAAGGAACAATTTTAAAGCCTTCAACTACAGAAGGATATTTTGACCGGTGAGAAGGAATCCTTGAACAGCAGCTTAAAATCACCACTGTTGAGTAAGCAGTATTAAAATCTTCTCCACCCAAGCTTAAAAGGAGAAAGATAGAAGGGAAGCCTCCTTTGTTGAACACCACTCAAGGGCCACTGAGGAAATTAGAAGTTTGAAAGAACTTCTAAATCAAAAGAAAGTGTATGCAAGTGATCTGTTTCAGATATTGATTCAAGCTCAAGAGGATCTCTGTGCTTCTTCTGACAAAGTTAAGTTCCTTCAGGACACCCTTGAGCCTTTAAAGGTGTCTTATGAGGCTTCTAAAGCTGAAAAAGAAAACTTGAGGGCTGAAGTGGAACAATAGAAAAACGATTACGAGGTTTTTGAGGATAAATTAACTCTTGATGTTAGTTATGCCTTCTTAAACACGCGTCTTGAGGCTTTTATCGAGGCTATCCAAGAGGGATTTGACCTCGAAGTTGAGATTGCCAAAGCTAAGAATGCAATCGAATATACTCAGCAACGTCAAAGTTTCTCAACACCGAGGATGAAGGTTCCAAAGGTGATTTGAGCAAAGATAGTTCAGAGGCTGATCATGTTGCTCTCCTTCCTTTATCTTCTCCTAAAGTTGATCCTTCTGCTCCCTCTGAGAATGCTAATTCTCCAGATGCTCCTTAGTTTTTTTTTTAAATTTCAATTGGATGATTTTTGAAGTTGTTCTTTAGAAACTTCTTTTTTGAATATCAACATCAATATTAGCTTTCAACAAATCTTATGTATATTTTTCCTCTTTAGTTTTGAGTTTTTCCTTGAATTATCCAAGTAGAATGAATGCATTAATATGTCGTGGCTAAATAAGCACAATCTTATTTATATAAGAGAGCCCTTTTACATAAACAACACTGATGAAGATGGTGTCTCATCTTCATATTAGTGTAAAGATATGAAATATGATGTAATTTAGAGAAGTTTTATTTGAACTTCCAAAATAAATGTTCATGTATATCATTTTCAGAACTGCTTTCTTTATAGTAGGTTTACAAGTATGGGTATAATGATCCAGTGAATATATTTATAGCCTTAACCTAACGGCTCTTGGGAGTTTTCTGTTGAATCTTCATTTTCCTTTAGATTTTTCAGTTCCTCACTTCCCTATCAATTTTTTCTTCAGGTTTTTCCTTTGGCTATTGAACTGTACTTTTGTGGTGTACTTCTTCCATACGCATAGTCCCCCTCCCCCAGTATTTGATCTTGAAGTATGAAAACTTGAACACTGGATAAACTCCTCTTTACGATCCATTCCCTGAAAAAGGAAATACATACGAGACTCGGAGGTAACTTTTTCGATGATGACTGCTTAACCCTTTCCATCAGAATTGTTGTAACCTAGATAGAGAATTATTAAGTATCCGCGTGTCTTATAGGTCTAATGTCATCATTTGATGTGGACTAAAATTTTTCCTATCATCTAAAATTGTTAGTAAAATTTAAATGAACAAATAAAAATTGAACTTTGAGATAGCTGGTCGTGGATACTTGCTCAAAAGTAGTATTTCTTCAAATGTACCGTATTCCAATTGGAAGGTAACACTTTTCCATCCAGGGTCTTTTACTCATACGCTCATTTTCTAGCAATGCCTCTAACTCGATATGGACCTTCCCAATTTGGATTCAATTTCCATGCATTTTCCTCTTGGGTTGATAGAAACACCTTCTTGAGGACCAACTCCTCAATCTTAAAATATCAAAGGTTTGTCCTTCTGTTATAATATTGCTCAATACTTTGCTTTTGCGCGAGCTTCTTCCCTTTGCTACTCATTCAATGCTTCATTTGTATACTTGAACCTTGTTTTTGGCTCCTCTATTTCCGTTGGAATTAATGCCTCGGTATCATAAACAAGCGAAAACGGATTTCTCCTGTGCTTATTTTTATGTTGTTATATAGGCCCATAATATCCAAGGTAGAACTTCAGGCCACCTGCATTTCGAGTATTTAACCGTTTCTTTATATTGTGGATAATAATTTTATTTCCTCAATTCTGGTTGTCCATTAGTTACCGGATGATATGATGCTGAACTTATCCGTTATTTTTCAGCTTTTGAAAAAATTAATAACTTTGCTCCCATAAATTATGACCCATTATCACACACGATTTCTCTTGGAACCCCAAATCGACATATTATATTCCTCCAAACGAAATCGACAACCTCCTTCTCTCGTACCTATTTGAAGGCACATATTTCCACCCACTTAGAAAAATAATTAGTTAAGATTAATAAAAACAGTACCTTTCCTTGTGCTTGAGGGAAAGGACCTACCATATCCAAACAGCCACGGTGCAATAATTGAAGATAGAAACTCTACCGGTTAGTGCATATTATTTGCGTATCATTAACATTTATCGCACCTCTTTACGAATTATTCTACCTAGACTTCCATCTTTGGCCAATAATACCCTGCTTTTATTAGCGTTTTACTAGAGAACTTCCTCCTGCGTGATTTCCACAATGTTCCTCATGCACCTCTCACATCACATATTGAGTTTGTGATGGACCAAGGCATCGAGCTAAGGGTCCTCCAAATATTTTGCGATACAAATTTTCTTCTATTAAGTGATATTGAGCATCTTTTATTCGCAACAATTAGGATTTATTTTTATCATCATGTACTATCCTATATTGCAAATAATTGGCAAATTCATTTCTCCAATCCCAAGTTAAGTTATTGGAATTTACCTCATTCTTGGTTAGATCGATTTTTGAATGAAATAAGTGTACTACGATTGCATTTTCCTCGTTTGACACATCAACCACGGATCCTAGATTTGCTAGTGTATCAATTTCCGCATTTTCTTCCCTTGATATTTGAACAGCATTCCATACTCGGAACTATCAGTGTATCAATTTCCGCATTTTCTTCCCTTGATATTTGAACAGCATTCCATGCTCAGAACTATCGCAATAGTTCTCGTACCTTCTCCAAATACTTTTGCATTCGTGTCTCTCTAGCCATGTAATTTCCTTGCATTTTATTCACCACAAGTTGTGAGTGCTTTTGATTTCAACTTGTTCAATCCCCAACTCTTTTGCAAGTTCCAAACCTGTAATTGCTGCCTCATATTTGGATTCGTTATAAATAATTGGATAACCCTTTATTGCTTGCTTATAATTTCTCCCGAAGGTGAAATTAATACAATACACAAACATGCTCCTTTTATATTAGAGGATCCATCAGTATACAATGTCCAAGTTCCTGGATTAGATTCGGTAAATATTCGTACCTCATTTCCAGCTTTAAGGAGTAAGCTTGGACGTGAATCTACTACGAAATCTGCTAGGACTTGTGCCTTTGTAGCAATTCAAGGCTGATAAATAATATCATATTCACTGCGTTCCATTGCCATTTAGGCCATCTCCTTGATAACTTATGTTTATGTAAAAATATTCCTTAACAGAAAAGTAGTGACAACAGAAATTGGATGACATCGAAAATAAGGTCCTAACTTTCTCGATGCCATTATTAATGCTAATGCTAATTTTTCTAGATGAGGATACCGTGTCTCAGTATCTAACAATGATTAAATAACATAATAGATTGGGAATTATGTATCTTTATCTTCTCGCACCAGTATCGCGCTTACTACTACTTCTAATATAACTAAATAAATGAGTAACCTACCTTTGTCCCTGGGCTTTGATAATAGAGGTGGTTTTGACAAATATTCATTCAAATCTTTCAAAGCTTGTTGATATTTATCAGTCCATTCAAATTGATTTTGTATTTTCAATATTGAAAAAAAATTAAAACACTTCTCTAAGGACTTAGATATGAATCTCCCAAGAGCTGCTACTCTCCCTGTCAATCTTTGTATTTCCTTCGTGCTCGTGATTACATTTGGTATTTCTTCGATCACTTTAATTTGAGAAGAATTTACTTCGATCCCCCTATTGAAACAAGAAAACCTAAAAATTTACCTGAGACTACACCAAACGCGCATTTCTCTAGGTTCAACTTCATGTTCTTTTGCGGAGTATTTAAAAGGTTTCATTCACATGCTTGAGATGATTTTATGCTCGTCAATTAGACTTTCATTTTTTTTCCTAAATATTCTCGGAATATTTTGGTCACCAACCTCTAGTATGTAGCTCCAGCATTCTTCAAGCCAAATGGCATGACCTTATATCATAAGTTTTTTCCTCGTCTAGTGGATCCATTTCTATTTGGTTATATCTATATTACGAATCTAAAAAACTCAAAACCTAATGACATGTGGTAGAATCAATCGATTGATCTATATGCGGTAAAGAAAATAAATCTTTGGGACATGCTTTACTGAGATAAGTATAGTCTACATACTCGCTAATTTCCATTTTTCTTTGGGACTACAATAGTATTAGGTAACCAAACATGGTACTTTACCTCATGAATTGAACAAATTTTTAGAAGCTTCTGTACCTCCTTTTGAATTACCTGATTTTTAAATGCTCCTTGCTTTCATTTTTTTTTTTTGCTTTATCGGAGAGTGTAATAGATCTTCATTTAACTTGTGACTCAATACCTACGGTATACTTGTCGTATCTGAGGGCGACCAGGCAAAATAATCAGCATTAGCACGTAAAAATTCAATTAACTTACTTTTTATCTCCGGGCTCAGGTTTGTTCCGTATAAACTTTTTTGTCAGGCCAGTGGACGAACAGTATGACAGTTTTGTGTTTTTCCGTAGTTGTTTCAATTGTTTTGTTCTCCTCTAGGTCCCGAATCATGTCGGGGCTTGCATCTATATCCGCTTCACTCCTTGAATTTTCAGTTGAGGTAGAAAGTAAATTCTCCTCGGCTGAATTCTGTAATTGCTACTTTTATCTTTGTTTTTGTCACGACCCAAAATCTACTAAGGTCGTGATTGCGCCGGACACCACCGTCAGGCAAGCCAATCATTAATTAGTTGAAATAAATTCATGTTTTAGCATTTATGAAAAAATCATTACCTTTCATTTTATTACATAATAACTAAATAAAAATACCTTAAGTAAATACAATTGTTTAAATATTCCATTTCAGCAAAATATATCCCAACACATCCCAGAACCGGTGTCACATGTACATGAGCAAATTCTAAAACTTTCACAAATACTACAAGCTTGTCCGAAATACAAATTGGACAAGGAATTTAAACTAGAAATAAATACAATATGAGGGAGACTTTGTCAGCTGCGAATCGTCTCCAAATGATGCAGCTCGCAAGTCTCCAACCAGCCACGACGCTATGAAAGTACATGTGCAATAAAATGCACAGCAGGTGTAGCATGAGTACAAAAATAACGTGTACTCAGTAAGTCGCCCGCCTAACCTCATAGAGGTAGTGACGAGAGGTCGAATTAGGCACTCACTAAGATCCAACAAATTAATTTAACAGAATAGGATGAACACGGTAGGCATGTAAAGGTAGTAAAGCAGCAAATATATAAGGCACTGAAATCCAAGTAAATATAGGAAGTAAATAAACAGTTACTACTTTCTCATTTTCCCCCAAATATCTTAAATAAACAATTACTTCTTTATCTTCCCCCAATTATCTTATCACTTCAAAATCCATGAAAAACATTTAACAATTTAGCATGTACATACTGGATAAGGACAACCGGCCTGAGCCATAAAAATAATCATGTATGTACACTGCTGAGGGTCGAACGGCCCGAACCATAAATTGCACCTTTGCCATAAAATAATCATATCTATGCACTGCCGAGGGTCGAACGGCCCGTACCATAAGTGCATTTTTCAATCCTCTGCGGCATACGGCCCGCTCCCATGAGAGTGGGGGAAATAACACTCCGCTCGAGGAATGTAAATTGCGAAGTGGTCACATGCAGTCATGCACAATCAAGTGAATGACAGATTTCTATTTTAAAAACCACAAAATAGTATTTAAATCCTTTCTCGAAATTCATTTGCCAAGTTTTTATAATGTTTAATAATATAACCTTATCCGGAATACAATTACCCACGAAGAAAATCAATTCTCTTTCTAGATGATTAAGAAAATGAACTCTAGTCTTCTTTAGATATTAAATTACGATTTCGATTATATTAGCAGTCTAATATTACAGGCAAGAACACATGTACAACATGTAAGGCATGCTAGTGGGTCCTAGGCTACCCGGACATGGCATAATAGTCGCTACGCACGGACTCCCATCACTTCGTGCGTACGTAGCCCTCGCAGATAGTAGCACATACTTAATCAGTTCACCTAGGGGGACAATTCCCCCTCACAAAATTGCATAACCGGCTTCCAAGCCCTCCCGACGCCTCCAAAGGATGCACAACGCCCCAAAACTATCCAAACAACGTCAAACCAATGAAAATATACTCTAATATTTACAACAATTCCAAATTATATAATTTTCCAACCCCGTTCAGCGAATTAACTAAAATTCCCTCGGGCCCACGTGCTCGGAATTCGAAATTTCTAGAAGATATATTCTACCCATAGCTTTACTAGTTCAAATATACAATTTACTCTAAATTCCATGCTCAAATTCGTGGTTAAAATCCAAATACAAATTTCTAGATTTTCTTCAAGATTTCCCAATTTTCCTACATATTCTCATGTATAATTCCATGTAATAACCTTGTATTTAACTTAGAAACATGAAGGAATTACTTACCTACCATTGCATGATGAAAATCCTCCTTTGAAGCCTCCCAAAATCGCCCATGCCAAGATGAAATAGTGACTAAATAGCCAAAAATCACAGTTATAAAATATTCTGCCCATGCCATTTCTCGCACCTGCGTCCAGCTCTCACACCTGCGATTCCGCAGGTGCGACCAAACTTCCGCACCTGCGGCTTTCCTCAGCTCAAGCCAAACTTCACACCTGCGCTCATTGTCCATATCTGCGGCTTCGCAGGTGCGGAAACTCCCTCGCACCTGCGCTCCATGCCAAACCAACAAACTTTCGCACATGCGGCACCAAAGTCGCACCTGCGGCCCAAGCCTCGCAGGTGCGGTCACACCAGATGACAGCAACCTCAACCCTTCTTCAAACTCCAAACTTGATACGTTAATCACTGGAATCCACCCGAGGTCCCCGGGGCCCCGTCCAATTATACCAACCTGTTCCAAAACATAGTGTGGACTTGCTCGAGGCCTCAAATCACATCAAACAGAAATCACGGATCACTCTAAAATTCAAACTTTAAGAACTTGAAATTCCAGACTTCCACATTCGATACCGAAACCCATCAAATCACGTCTGATTAACCTCAAATTTTGCACACAAGTCACATTCAACATGACGAACCTGTTCCAACTTCCGAAATTTCATTCCGACCCTGATATCAAAATTTCCACTTCCGGTCGGATTTCTCAAAAACCTTTAAATTTCTATCTTTAGCCAAATGACTTCAAAATAACCTATAGACATCCGAATTCACTTCCGATCGCGCTCCCAGCTCCAGAATCATCATACGAAGCTATTCCCAAGCTCGGGATCCCAAACGGACATCAATGTCACTGAAATGCGTTTCAATCCAAACTTAGGAAATTTTCTTCAAAATGCTGACTTCCACAATATACGCCGAAACACTCCCGGGTCATCCAGAACCCGATCCGGACATATTCCAAGTCCAAAATCATCATACGAACCTGCAGGAACCTTCAAATCCTGATTCGGAGGTCGTTTACTCAAAATTCCATTCTTAGTCCATTTCTCCAACTTAAGGCTTCTAAAATGAGAATTTTCTTTCCAATTTGACTCCGAACTTCCCGAATTTCAATTTCCGACCAAATTCACGAGTCATAATACCTAAAATGGAGACTGAAAACCGCTAAACGACGCGCTAGAGCTCAAAACGAGTGGTCGGGTCATTACATTCTCCCCCACTTAAACAGACGTTCGTCCTCGAACGTGCTAAGAGCTGCTCTGGAGTTATCTGAAATCACTTTTTAACACCCCGAGCACCTGCCCGTGCTACCACAACCCAGTTGAGTACATTAGCTTGATCAAATCTGAAGATTTCTCCTTTTATCCATATAATAAACTCAGAATCTAGTTCCAACACTTAAAATTCTCTACCAGGCCTAGTTCTAATATAAACACTGTATCAACTACCACACGACATACCAGAACATGACTACATACCTTTGCTGAATCAGCACCATGCACCGCATAACTCATCATCTGACCATAATGACACTCCCTGAACCTTAATAGCCAAAATTCCATGAATCTGACACTCCCAAGGCACCTTATGACATATAAATACATCCTGCTATAATGATGGCGATACCACTACAACGGAGGAGACGGGTAGAAATTCATACCAACTGCAGAGTTAACAAATCATTAAATATCTCATCTTGACTAGAATCATCACCTCATTATGAACCAACCGTTGGTAATTGTCCTTCAATGTATTTCACATAGTCTTATCGCACTAATCCCTGATCCAATAATCTCGTCTCACCCAGTATGAACTGCTCAGACAACAAATCGCCCCAGCATGATCAGCAGTCTCACATGACACCACCACGCGCCAATAGGCCATAACTCGAACATGATACATAAAGAAATAATTCGGGAAAAGACTACTCGACTCACGCAACTTATTAGGAACTCTTCTCAAAAAATAGAAAGTAAAACACAAGAAAATAAATATATGAAATCTTACTCATCATCACACTGTTGCGGCGTGCAACCCGATCCAAACAACATACCCGTGGCAGCGTGCCACCCGATCCCATCATAAAATTCACATTAGGAAATATACACGGAGCCGAATTTTTCACTATTACACATTACCGAATATCGGTTACAAGCACGCTAAGTGCATAATACCATCCTGGGGNAGACATCCGAATTCACTTCCGATCGCGCTCCCAGCTCCAGAATCATCATACGAAGCTATTCCCAAGCTCGGGATCCCAAACGGACATCAATGTCACTGAAATGCGTTTCAATCCAAACTTAGGAAATTTTCTTCAAAATGCTGACTTCCACAATATACGCCGAAACACTCCCGGGTCATCCAGAACCCGATCCGGACATATTCCAAGTCCAAAATCATCATACGAACCTGCAGGAACCTTCAAATCCTGATTCGGAGGTCGTTTACTCAAAATTCCATTCTTAGTCCATTTCTCCAACTTAAGGCTTCTAAAATGAGAATTTTCTTTCCAATTTGACTCCGAACTTCCCGAATTTCAATTTCCGACCAAATTCACGAGTCATAATACCTAAAATGGAGACTGAAAACCGCTAAACGACGCGCTAGAGCTCAAAACGAGTGGTCGGGTCATTACATTCTCCCCCACTTAAACAGACGTTCGTCCTCGAACGTGCTAAGAGCTGCTCTGGAGTTATCTGAAATCACTTTTTAACACCCCGAGCACCTGCCCGTGCTACCACAACCCAGTTGAGTACATTAGCTTGATCAAATCTGAAGATTTCTCCTTTTATCCATATAATAAACTCAGAATCTAGTTCCAACACTTAAAATTCTCTACCAGGCCTAGTTCTAATATAAACACTGTATCAACTACCACACGACATACCAGAACATGACTACATACCTTTGCTGAATCAGCACCATGCACCGCATAACTCATCATCTGACCATAATGACACTCCCTGAACCTTAATAGCCAAAATTCCATGAATCTGACACTCCCAAGGCACCTTATGACATATAAATACATCCTGCTATAATGATGGCGATACCACTACAACGGAGGAGACGGGTAGAAATTCATACCAACTGCAGAGTTAACAAATCATTAAATATCTCATCTTGACTAGAATCATCACCTCATTATGAACCAACCGTTGGTAATTGTCCTTCAATGTATTTCACATAGTCTTATCGCACTAATCCCTGATCCAATAATCTCGTCTCACCCAGTATGAACTGCTCAGACAACAAATCGCCCCAGCATGATCAGCAGTCTCACATGACACCACCACGCGCCAATAGGCCATAACTCGAACATGATACATAAAGAAATAATTCGGGAAAAGACTACTCGACTCACGCAACTTATTAGGAACTCTTCTCAAAAAATAGAAAGTAAAACACAAGAAAATAAATATATGAAATCTTACTCATC
Organism: Nicotiana knightiana; assembly: GCA_005239525.1. NCBI lineage: Eukaryota > Viridiplantae > Streptophyta > Magnoliopsida > Solanales > Solanaceae > Nicotiana > Nicotiana knightiana. Next base: position 18,110 of record ML431783.1, read on the forward strand.
ATCACACTGTTGCGGCGTGCAACCCGATCCAAACAACATACCCGTGGCAGCGTGCCACCCGATCCCATCATAAAATTCACATTAGGAAATATACACGGAGCCGAATTTTTCACTATTACACATTACCGAATATCGGTTACAAGCACGCTAAGTGCATAATACNCTAATATTACCTGAATTTGACAAAGACGGAACAACACTTGATATTCCAACACCCCTCCCTGAGGAGCACTATACTGAAATGAACACGTCTGACTCGCATGGAGCCCATAACCATATTTAAATCCATCCACAAACATCGAGTCTACCTTGCTCGCACCAAACTAGGCTAATAGCTTGACCTGGGTCCATATTAAACCACTTCTTCTCATAATACGCAAGAACAACCATCATAGCCAGGACAAACACCCCACAATCAACAACCAAATGAACTGAACGCCTTCCAAGCATAAATCCTCAAATAAGCAATATTGCACTTCCTTATACTTGGTCTAAATCTTGAACAAATCAGGTGACTACATGTCACACTTATACAATCTCCCCACGGTCACGGTCACGCTCCCACGACCTTCCACGTGGTAACAAGTCTGCACATCCATAACACCGACCACACTAAGGCCACAAAACACATCAAGGACGTACAAAGCCTCTTTCACCGAATATCGATCTCAGGTGACACTGAAGATAACACCAGCTTACTCTGAACTTTCAAACCACTTTTTCTTGCTCATCCGAGCTCATGACATCCCTGTTAACACCGAACCGCAATCTCGATTCTTACTCCCAGTTACATACTGCTTACCGCACCTAACCTGCCAATATGAGATAGCACAAGAATTCCACCAAAACTTCAGAATCACTAATACGGTGAACACTGCATCATATAGAAACCTTCTACTTGCCTCAATTCAAGAGAACGGCTACAACACATGAGTAAATTCTCACAATCACAATACATGCAAATCCTTAAGTAGTGGTTTGAATCACCATAACCCCTTCCGGATCCGCCTACACCTGACATGTCATAATACTTGAATGCATCTGAATAAAATCTATTTCAACGGCTGACATTCCTCGCACACCGGCGCAAACCACATGCATAACTTAATCACATCGAAGGAACTGATCACTGTCGTAAGTGTGCCATTTCAACCATGGCTAATCAATCTATCTTCTTTTAGTCATCTTCAATTGCCTCAGGAATAATAGTAACTTCCTTCAACTCATAGCGAACTCAACCCTCACTCGTCTCGAGTGACCTTGATTCACGAGACCATGTTGCCTAAATCCCGGAACCCATCTCATACCCTCCTGATAATCTTTCTACAACCGGGAGTTTATTTCTCTCACTCCTCCAATACTACCCTGCATGCTGAAAATAACATAGAACACTCCAACCATTTCCCTTTCTCTGAAATTACGCTGCAAAAGCTCAATTCTTGACCATACGGCTGCCTTTAACCCTTAAACACCGCATTCTTAACTTTGAATTCACTAGGACCGCTATTGAGAGTCACCCACTCTGACTGGTCCCAAATACAATCAACTCCAAGGCTCTTCTAGCACATGAACACCCTTTTCAATGAAACACGTGACTGGGTCACTACCCTTACAACTCGCCTATGCCTTAAGCATAAATTCTGAATCTTTCAAAGCATATCCCCGGTCTGATAGGACCAACTTTTGCACACATTTATCAAATCCCACGCACGATCACCATTTTACTCATTCCCATTGGCTGTACTAACTTGCCAATATGCCGACAATCCGCAACCCCATGAGAACACAATCCTACAGCCCAACTGCAGGTGGTGGGACTCCCCCACTTAGCCCGGGCTACTCCTTGCACCACTCTAGACTCTGCTGAGATCCTTCCTCCTCTGTTAACATGATCTTGCTCAACCAATCCGTCCAATTCTTCCAAATTCTATTGCTAGAACTCCCTAATTACTCAAATTCTCTAGCATCATTCACACATCCTGTCTCCCACCGAACAGCCACTAGAATCCCTCTCAGAAACTTTCCAACCATGCAACCGCTAACCTATTCACCGGAGATAACCCACCTATATAATTCACCAACTGACACCTTCCAATGACGATGTATTGCACTATCTCTACGACATCAATACTCCATCCTAAGCCTCTTCTCATTCACCAACCTTACCAGTCCGCCCGCTCCCCATGGACATCTACTAACTGCGCTACAATACCTTCTAATTCACCACTATGCTGCCGCTCCCCCATTTTGCGACTGCTCCACTTCCGCTTCCTACACCTGGCCTCTTAGAAATGGAACCACCACCTAGCCTCAATTCAATATCATTCTCTGCCAACCGCATTCTTCAATACTCCTTCACCATACTCTGGCCCCATGCACCCGAAGAAGCCATGGCACTGACGACTTAAGCACATTCCATTCAATCAAGGACGATGATAACACGTCATATGTGAATATTCCACCTTACTTGAAAACACCAAGTCCTTCCTTCCGCAGGGATCTAACTACTGAAATGTCGAAATCACACTCTGAGAAGACCTCCCTTCAATCCATTCATCACTCCCAACCTATGGGCAATCATTCTATCATCATATCGACATCGCGCGATAACCAATCGTAAACATCATCACATCCTGAGCATAGCCTCAAAGTTCTCAGAAACACAGCAACCGATATGAAACAACATAATATTCTTCTGCAGGGCAACAACAACAGCCCCATCTAGCTACACATAGGTAAAACCTCGCACCATATCCGTAGCACCCTATTAATTCCTCAAATTCTTGATTCATAGCAAGCGCTCCGTGACGCGTAAGATTGAGTAGGAATAAGCCTCAAAGGAATCGAATCGCATGATAAGGAATCAAGAAGGGAAGTATCCTAACAGTCCTGTAGCCTCTCAAAGATAAGTACAGACATCTTCGTACCGATTCGCAAGACTCTACTAGACTTTCTCACGACTCATGAGACCTAAGGGAACCTAGCGCTCTGATACCATGTTGTCACGACCCAAAATCTACTAAGGTCGTGATGGCGCCAGACACTACCGTCAGGCAAGCCAATCATTAATTAGTTGAAATAAATTCATGTTTTAAAATTTACAAAAATCATTACCTTTCACTTTATTGCATAATAACTAAATAAAAATCCATTAAGTAAATACAATGGTTTAAATATTCCATTTCAGCAAAATATATCCCAACACATCCCAGAACCCGGTGTCACAAGTACATGAGCAAATTGTAATAATTTCACAAATACTACAAGCTTGTCCGAAATACAAATTGGACAAGGAATTTAAACTGGAAATAAATACAATATGAGGGAGACTCTGTCAGATGCGGATCGCCTTCGGATGATGCAGCTCGCCTAAGTCTCCAACCAGCCACGTCGCTATGAAAGTACCTGTGCAGTAAAAATTCACATCAAGTGTAGCATGAGTATAAAAATAACGTGTACTCAGTAAGTCGCCCGCCTAACCTCAGTGAGGTAGTGACGAGAGGTCGAATTAGACACTCACTAAGGTCCAAAAAATTAATTTAACAGAATATGATGAACACTGTAGGCATATAAAGGTAGTAAAGCAGCAAATATATAAGGCACTGAAATCCAAGTAAATAAACAGTTACTACTTTCTCATTTTTCCCCAAATATCTTAAATAAACAATTACTTATTTATCTTCACCCAAATATCCTATCACTTCAAAATCCATGAAAAACATTTAACAATTTAGCATGCGCATACGGGATAAGGACAACCGGCCTCATCCAAAAAATAATCATGCTTGTGCACTGCCGAGGGTCGAACGACCCAACCATAAGTGCACATTTGCCATAAAATAATCATATCTATGCACTACCGAGGGTCGGACGGCCCGTACTATAAGTGCATTTTTCAATCCGTCGTGGGTTCGGCCTGCTCCCATGAGAGTGGGGGAAATAACACTCCGGTCGCGGAATGTAACTTGCGAAGCGGTCACATGCAGTCATGCACAATCAACAAACCACCCCGACTACGTTGGGAAAACAAATACTTAAGTGAATGACAGATTTCTCTTTTAAAAACCACAAAATAGTATTTAAATCCTTTCTCAAAATTCATTTGCCATGTTTTTATAATGTTTAATAATATAACCTTATCCGGAATACAATTTCCCACAAAGGAAATCAATTCTCTTTCTAGATAATTAAGAATATGAACTCTAGTCTTCTTTAGATATTAAATTACGATTTCGATTATATTAGCAGTCTAATATTACAAGCAAGATCAAAGGTACAACAGGTAAGCCATGCTAGTGGGTCCTAGGCTACCCCGAACATGGCATAATAGTAGCTACGCACGGACTCCTGTCACCTCGTGCGTACGTAGCCCTTGCAGATAGTATCACATACTTAATTATTTTACCTAGGGGGAAAATTCCCCCTCACAAATTTAGAAAGGAGACTTATCTCGCTCCAAAATTCCATAAGTGGCTTCCAAACCCTCCTGACGCCTCCAATGGATGCACAACGCCCCAAAACTATCCAAACAAAAACACACCAATGAAAATATACTCTAATATTTGCAACAATTCCAAATTATATAATTTTCCAACCCCGCTCAGCAAATTGACCAAAATGCCCTCGGGCCCGGAATTTGAAATTTCTCGAAGATATATTCTACCCATAGCTTTACTAGTTCAAATATATAATTTACTCTAAATTCCATTCTCAAATTCGTGGTTAAAATCCAAATACAAATTTCTAGGTTTTCTTCAAGATTTCCCAATTTTCCTACAAATTCTCATGTATAATTCCATGTAATAAACTTGTATATAACTTAGAAACATGAAGGAATTACTTACCTAACATTGCATGAAGAAAATACTCCTTTGAAGCCTCCCAAAATCGCCCATGTCAAGATGAAATAGTGAGGAAATAGCCAAAAATCACGGTTATAAAACATTCTGCCCAGGCCATTTCTCGCACCTGCGATCCAGCTTTCGCACCTGCGATTCCGCAGGTGCGACCAAACTTCCGCACATGCGGCTTTCCTCAACTCAAGCCAAACTTCGCACCTGCACTCATTGTCCGCATCTACGGCTTTGCAGGTGCGGAAACTCCCTCGCACCTGCGCTCCCTGCCAAACCAGCAAACTTTCGCACCTCCGGCCCAAGCCTCGCAGGTGCGGTCACACCAGATGACTGTAACCTCAGCCTTTCTTCAAACTCCGAACTTGATCAGTTAATCACCCGGAATCCACCCGAGGCCCCCGGGACACCGTCCAATTACACCAACCTGTTCCAAAACATAGTGCGGACTTGCTCGAGGCCTAAAATCACATCAAACAATGCCGAAATCACGGATCGCTCTAAAATTCAAACTTTAAGAACTTAAAATTCCAGACATCCACATTCGATGCCGAAACCCACCAAATCACGTCTTATTGACCTCAAATTTTGCGCACAAGTCAAATTCAACACTACGGACCTGTTCCAACTTCCGGAATAGCATTCCGACCTCGATATCAAAATTTTCACTTCCGGTCGGATTTCTCAAAAACCTTTAAATTTTTATCTTTAGTCAAATGACTTCAAAATTACATACGGACATCTGAATTCACTTCCGATCGCGCTCCCAACTCCAGAATCACCATAAGGAGCTATTCCCAGGCTCGAAATCCCAAACATGCATCAATATCACTGAAATGCACTTCAAGCCAAACTTAGGAAATTTTCTTCAAAATGCTGACTTTCACAATATACGCTGAAACACTTCCGGGTCATCCAAAACCCGATCCAGACATACGCCCAAGTCCGAAAACATTATACAAACCTGCAGGAACCTTCAAATCCTGATTCAGAGATTGTTTACTCAAAAATTCAATCTTAGTCCATTTCTCCAACTTAAGGCTTCTCAAATGAGAATTTTCTTTCCAATTTGACTCCGAACTTCCCGAATTTCAATTTACGAACAAACACACAAGTCATAATACCTGAAATGGAACTGCTCACGACTTCAAGCCGCTGAACGACAGTCTAGAGCTCAAAATAACCAGTCGGGTCGTTACAGTTTTTGAGTGCTTCACTTGCCATCGCCAACTGTGTTGATTTCTCGTGTTGCTTGCTGATCTCCACTGATCTGACGAACTCCCCATTGCATTGAAAATTTGATTACCTGATGCAATGTTGACGGCACCATATCCATGTCAGGAATCCATAGCATTCCTAAAATCATATTATAAGCCATGTCTGCATCCACCACTTGAAACTTGGTATCTTTGACGGCACCCTCCATGAACGTTGCTACCATAATTTCTCCTTTAGTTATAATAATTGAATTAGCAAACCCATACATGTATCAAGCTTTAGGTATGATATGATCAGTCGTTTGCATCTCATTCAGCATTCTTAACAATATTATATTCACTAAGTTACCCGGATCAATCAAAACTCGCTTGACATTAGTAACATAAACGAGTAAAAATATTATCAGAGCATCATTATGAGGGATGATCAAGACATTCACATGTTCATCATCAAACATTATGTTGTCTCCATCCAGAACTTTTCGAATTCGCTTCATGTGGGTTACTAAGATCTTAGTTGTTAGTTTTTTTGTCGTGTATGTAACTCCATTGACTTCCTCAACCCGATTATAACATTCACCAATTCTTTTTGATAGCGATTTGGTGGTTTTGTCTATTTTTTATATAAGATGCTTTCCTTTTTCACTAAATAGGTCAGTGAGATAACTTTTTTTATTAAGTAATCAAACTATGCTTGTAAAAATCTGCAATCGATTGTTTTGTGACCATGATCATTATGGAATTCACACCAGAATTCTTGGTTTCTTTTGCTGGTATTCGTTCTCATTTAATTCGACTATCGTATTTATCACCCGTAACTCTTAGCACAACTACTAATTCAGACGTACTGACGTTAAAATTATAATCTCCTATTCTTGATCGGGAATTTTGATTGTTGCTTTATGTTGTGCCCCGTTCCTTTCCGAATCGGGAAGAAAAACTTGCCTCCCTCTGTCTTGATCTTTCATCAAATCGTGCATTTTCTTATTGTGAACTGGGATCTCGTAGCCTGAACCTTTACTCCAAATTTGGCTGAAAGACTGTATCTTATTCTATCGCAACTTTTTGTTGTACCTGTTGTAAACATCATTCCAAGTAGTAGCAGGAGATTCCCGTAGACTTTCTTTTAATCTTCTCGTGGCTTCCGAAATTTTCTTATTTAAATTTCTTGCAAATGCCATTGCTGCCTTATTATCAAGTACACAGGGTAACATAATTCTTTCCTGTTGGAATCGATACACAAACTCTCTAAGAAATTAAGTACTTTTTTGTTTTACCTTAAATATATCTTCCATTCTTTTCTCGACCTTTGAGCTTTCGAATGTGTTTTTATAAATAAAATGCAAGCTCAACAAAAAAAATCAATCGAATTTTCAGATAAGAGTAAATACCATCTTAATGCTCCTTTTTTAAGGGTTTCACCAAATTTCTTCACTAATATTGATTTGATTTCCTGCTTGATTACATTGTTGCCCTTGACTAAGTACATGTGGTAACATGATCTCGCAGGTCAGTAGGCCCATCATATTTAGGAATATTGAGAATTTTTTTAGTAATGGTAACATTGCTACACTAGGCTTCCATGGTTGTTGTAAATATTTGTCAATATCCACTCCTTTAATCACGAGGGGTACTCCCGATATTTGTTCTATCCGCTTATTTTGTTTCTTGAGTTGTTTCTGCAAAAGTCAGTACTAAATTATTTAAATTAGAATTATTTGGCGTACTTGACCCTCCGACTCAAGAATTAATTGGCATTTCTCCACTTTTAGAGTTTTCAAGCGCTGAATGAGGGTTTTCTACAGTTTTGTTCACTGGTGATAGAGTTTGTACAACACTTGGCAGCCCACAATCAAAAGCACTCAAGGCTTCACCAATCTGTTGTGCAATAAACTACTTCAATTCATCTTGCTTAATTGACTATTCGTCAATTTCTTGTCTAGTGTTACGATTGCAAAATCTTTTAGGTGAATTATTTTGTGGCCGCGTTGGACTAGATGTTGGTGTGCGGTGCGGAGGAGTTTCCCCCTTGTTGGCTTCCTTGTTCCCCATCACCCACCTGAATAATTTTATTAGGAGTGACATTCCTAAAGACAAAATATGGAAAGTGAAAATATTACTAGCTTTCTCGGTAATAGAATCAATTTGTTTAACCAAAAAATAATTTTTTTGGTTAAATCAAATAATAAAATAATTTGGTATTCTAATAACCAATTTTATCACTTTGACTAATATAATCAAACTTTAAAATAAAGGAAATAAAATATTTAGAGGATAAGGAAAAATGGATCTTATTGATGATGACAGCTTCTTTGTAGAACAAGATCTTCAAATAGCAGAAAGTAAAAATGTAAGCAATTGACAATATTATTTTGTGAATTCTGTGATGATCCTCTAAAATATGGAAAGATGGGGTTTATATAAAAATACAATATGTAACTGCTTTTCTATATTTAATTTCCTCTCATTACTAATATTAATTATATTAATTGCCCGTTACTTGAATAATTTGTAACGGGTATGATAATAATAACCAATCGCGCTAAATCACGGATCATGTTGATTTCCTTTTCATATCTGTGACTATTAATGAATTTTCCTTCTTTTGTAGTCTTTAATTGTGCATGTCATACATATCTCTTCTTTTTCCGCTGTCAGATATGGTTTCTTTGTAAACCAACTCGTGAGTGTTTTACTCTCGCCTTTCTTCTAACCTTTGTTATCCTTTATTGTTCTAACTCTAGTTTCATCTGTCAGCACATAATCCACGTGTCCAGTCTATTTTTTCATCAATAGAAGTTTTTTTGTATCGAATCCGCATGTTTGATTATCCTCTCGGTTATCTATGGCTGTTACTCCAAAATATTTTATATATCATAAATGAAACCTTTGGCCTCATCATATCATTCAAATCGTAAGAATCCACCATAAACGCGTAATCATGTGGCCATCCAAAAAAGGGACACATGGAACCTAAGACGTGGAGATGTCTAAGACCGAAGGCAACTGTTCCGTCTGTCACCAAGAAGAATATCGCTCATAAGGATATAATAAATACTCTTTCCCAGGTAACATTTAATAGGGAATATTCCATGGCATTGTTATCGCTTCTGTGTTAAATCTCAGAAAATCAGAAGAACTGTTAGAAGAAACAGAAAAT
>ML431786.1:1133-21295 GCA_005239525.1 Nicotiana knightiana
CTTCACATCAATGTTATTACCCCATACTTCTTTAAGCACAATTACATTAAGAGTCACCACTTGTCAAGGAATATATATATATATATTTTTTTTTCACAACAATACAACAATTGTTTTTTCCTTTTTCTCTTTTTTTTTCTAGGTGACTCTTACTTTTTCAAAACAGTGCACCTTTCTCCTTATTTCAATTGTTCCCCTCAAAAACCAACCTACCACCCCACACTTTAACTTTTCCATATTTCATAACATTTCCAGTGCTTANCGAAATAGGATTATAAGCTCAACGGGGTTAACTACGATACATAACAATTAGGTGGGTAAAATATACATATCTGGCTCAACAAAGAAATGCCTATATCACTTCCAAGACTGAATAAAACTTCTATTTCGCTTTGCACACACACGGGGCAAGTTCTAGACATCAAATGCAATGCACAGAATAACATACAAACCTCACACACACTTGGCACATAACTCACTCAGGATTGGATCTATCACGACACTCCAGTCAAAGCAGTTAAGCAAATCTTAAGAATTCCTGATTTAAGGTATTTATCTTGGAGTCAAAAAAAATTGAGCGTAAGCGTCACAACCACAGTACTTGCTATTCTCAAGGCATGACAACGTTCCGAGATATTGCTACGATTAAGCCCTCAACCATTTGGTTACTACTCCTAAAAATTAAAAACTACCTACACCCGGTTCAATTAAAAACCATTGGAAAAGAACCGCGGTCCAAAGAAAAACCAAGGGGGAATTACTACACTACCTAAAACAAAAAGCTTTTTGGTATTTCTTTAGACTTACTTCCATCAAGAGAACTGTCTAAGAGATCCATCGTCGGGAAGAGTCCACATATTTCTAGTTATTTTTTCTATTTTGTTCTACCTACAATAAAAAGACTACAGAAAAAGCTACAAAACTTAAAAGAAAGAAAAACTTACTACAAGAAAAACACACTAAACACAACAACTCACAACAAATATGTACAACACCCCACACTTAATTCATGCAATGTCCTCAGTGCATCACATATAGATAAAACAAGAAATAAAAGTAAGGTGTAAGAAACTCCCTGCTCAAATAGCGTCGACATCCTTTCCATTAATTTTGCTTTCCCTGCTCCTTCGAGCAACCGCTTGAATCACTTTATTCCTCCACTTTGAACTTATAAATTGGACCCCAAGTTTTGATTCTGCTCTATGATCATGCTCCTGGGGTGGTGGAACGAATTTGCCTGGCCCAATAAAACAATGTAGTAATCTGCGCTTCTTGGCCTTTCGATGAGATGTGTATTCCCGACTTTCTGGCAAGAAGAATTCCAGAATGTAGGCATCTTGTTCTTTATTCCTTGGCTCCTCAGGTGGTTCAGATGACTCTATTTTCATATCATCATCGAAACACAATGTGAAAAAATGGTTGGAGTGTGTACCAACATCCTCAACACTAATGATACTAGATTCAACAAAATATGTATCATCAATGTCCTTGGTTAACTCTAATATGTTTTCTACCACATCAACATCCTCTGCTTTCAGTTCCAACCTGGGTGGTTCTTCAATAGATGGCCTGGCCGGTGGGCTCTCTCTTTCATTTACGTATATTGACTCAAACTCGAGAGACTTCGGCCATACCCCTTTTTCATCAAGTGCTACCACCCAATCTGCTAGTTCTTCACCGTTCATATCATCTAGATTCATCAAAAATTCAGTCAAAGGGTCCCCAAAAGTCAGGGACACATCATCTTCTTCTGGGATCACGTTCACGACATCAATAAGAGAGCAGTTGGCGAACTCACTTGGTCGCCTCATAAACTTCTGCACGTTGAAATTGATTTCTTCATCATTGAGGCTCATCTTAAGTTCACCTGTCTCAAATTCGATAAGGCTCTGCCTGTGGCCAAGAATGGCCTTCCCAAGATTATGGGAATTTCCTCATTCACTTTACAATCTAGTATCACAAAATCAGCAGGGAAAACAAACTTCCCCACTTGCACCAATACATCGTCTAGAATGCCTGACGGTCTCTTTACCGTCTTGTCCGCTAGCTGCAATAACATTGAAGTTGGTCTGGCACTACCAATCCCCAGTCTTTTATATATGGCCAGCGGCATCAGATTAATGCTGGACCCCAAGTCACATAGAGCTTTGGAAAAAGCTATGTTGCCAATGGTACAAGGAATTGTAAAACTCCCTAGGTCAGACAACTTTTCATCAATAAGACGCGTCACCACCGCACTACAAGTTTGAGTAAGGGTGACAGTAGCCAGATCTTGGAAGTCAAATTTTTTTGGACATCAAGTCCTTCATCATTTTAGCATAACCAGGCATTTCCTTCAATGCATCAATCAATGGGATATTTACCTGTATCTGCTTTAGCATGTCCAAGAAATTTTTGTACTGTTCATCCTTTTGGTATTTGGCCAGCCTCTGAGGGAATGGAGCTGGCGGTCTCTTTTTCCCAAATATTTGGGACTTTTCTTTCTCAGCCACCACCTCAACTACCGGCTCCTGGGCTATCTCCACTTCTTTTTCAGTCTCACTCTGTGCAATGGGTTCTCCTTCAGTAGGTTGCATTGTTACCTTGGTCAAGTTTGTTGGATCATCAAGTTCAATCGGCACGGGTACCCGTGTCAGCCTACCCGCTCTCACGAGCTCTCTCCAGTTCCAAGTCTAAGTCCCTGCCATTACAGAGAGTCACTGCCATCAGCTGCCTTGGGCCCTGGTCCATAGGATTTACCTGAGTATCTGCAGGTAAAGTACCATGAGGACGATTGTTCACTGCCATAGATATCTGGACCAATTGTACTTTAATATTTTTAATAGCTGCATCATGTACATCTACTCTCTCACAGATTTTGGCATTTGACCCAATAACCTGCTGCATCATAGCTTCTAACCGGGAAAACCCATCTTCTTGCCTTCCCCACTGCTGAGGAGTGTAGTATGCTTGTTGTTGATTCTGATGGTTATAACCTTGTGGCCTCTGATATGGTGCTGCATTACCTTGTGGTCTCATGACACCCATATTTCCACTGTTCTGTTGTTGGTGAGGTGGTCTATACGGTTGNGGTCTCATGACACCCATATTTCCACTGTTCTGCTATTGGTGAGGTGGTTTATACGGTTGAACTTGCTGACCCCAGTTCTGCCCCCCTTGTCTCTGGCTTCCATAATCCGACACATAATTCATGTTTTCTGGATAAGGAGGGTGATCACATTCTACATTCCACTGGTTATCAAATGGTTGACTAATACAAGATGTGCATAAGCCCCCATTGGTTGTATCTACGATGTGTACCTGCTGCTTTTGCCCTGATTCTTCCACCTTCTTAGTTAGTATGCTCATCTATGTTATCAAGATGGCCACGTTCTCTGCAATAGTATTGGATGGATCGAATGGCACTGACTGAACTACAGGAGTAATGGGTGTATTCCTGGCTGTCCATCCTGAATTCTGTGCCATTTTATCAAGTCTCCACATATTGCTCAAGAATGGTCCACCAGCTGAAGCATCAACATTTGCCTTAACAGTATCAGCCAGACCCATATAAAAACACTGCCCCAACATCTTCTCTAGAATACCATGATGTGGACAAATAACCAGCATTCCCTTGAATTTTTCCCATGTCTCCTGTAATGTTTCAACTGGTTTTTGTCTGAAGCTCAAGATTTCATCAATTTGTTAAGCAGTTTTGTTGGGTGGATGAAACTTATTCACGAACTGCTAACTAACTCCTCCCATGTGGTAATGGAATTGATGGGGAGTGAGTTTATCCAAGTCTGGGCAGCTCCAGTCACTGAGAATGGAAACAACAACAGTTTTATTGCCTCCTGAGTGACGTTTGGCTGCCTCTGTGTTTTGCAAATTGACAGGAAGTTCTTCAAATGCTGCTGGGGGTCTTCGATGTATGACCCTGAGAATAGTCCCTTGTTCTGCAACAAATTATTTGTAATCTGGAAGGACTCAACCTGTATCTGAGGGACTAGTATCGCAGTCGAAAAATTCTCTACTGTGGGTTGTGCCCAGTCATATAAAGGAGCCTCTTCCCCTATTTGAGCGACTGGGTCTACCACCGCATCCCCATTGTTGTTCCTGTTATTTAGATCTTCCATGTCGGGTTCAAGTTGTTCAACTGATGGTTGCTGTTTGCTTTTCCGGTTGGCCCGATTTAGGGCCTTGAAAACTTTCTCGGCGTCTGATAAGGCTTCAACTACTTCACCAGTTCTCGATGAGTTTCTAGGCATGCACCTGCAACTCGTTAGCACACATTAAACTTTCAATGTATAAACGAAAATTTGAAGACAATTGACTATATTTCAAAATTTTGTATTTCTTCCAACTCAATTGATAACCCATTAAATTCCCCGGCAACGGCGCCAAAATTTGATCATGCTCAACTATGTCTAATAAAAGACTAAGAGGGCTTTGCAAATATAATCTGGGGTATTATGCCCAGAGTCGATCCCACAGGGAATTAACGTATCAATCAAGAACGTAATTGAACAAATAGAGTTTAATCAACCAATCAAAGCTATATTAATATCACAATAAGTTCATCCCCAACGGGTTTCACCAAAACCCTAGATTAAGAAAATTATCTACTCATGCTCATAATAATCAACTCTAAAATAACTTGCATAATTAAACTACAAAGTAATGAATAAAAGCTGTAAAAATCAATGTTTTGCTTCTCTGAGTAGTATTCCACAAGCGTCTCTTGTCTCTAATGGCATCTCCCCCTTTAAGTTGTGTTTTTGGGTCTATTTATATGTTTAGGACAAACCCTAGACGTGTAGGAGACTTCTATTCAAACTGGGAAACACTTAAAATCTTCAAAACTCGGATTGGACCAAACCAGGGACCTGGATTTATGGACCTAATGCCTGGATAAAGCCAGGCCAGGCCTGGCATTATGGCTCTAAGGCCTGGATAACGCCTGGCCTCACCAGGCTTTATAGCCTAAACGCTCGGCTAAAGCCTGGTGTGGCCAGGCTTTACAGCCCAAACGCCCGGCTATAGCCCGGTGCACTCCTCCTCTCCTCTTGAGCGTATTTTTGATGTATATGCATCCATTTAGCTCGGCTTCCATCTCCAAATCACCTACACATGAAATAGACTCCATTATGCACATACAAAGTGTATTTTTATCATTAACGCACATCAAATGCAAGGCATATAACGTGTTAAACCATGAATTATTGCCACACATCAATGACCAGGTTGACCCAGAAGGGTTCCCAGTTCAGATGGTCGGACGAGTGTGAGTCAAGCTTTCAGAGGCTCAAGACAGCTCTGACTACAACACCGATATTTGTTTTGTCCACAGATTCAGGTCCTTACACAGTCTATTGCGATGCTTCCCGTATTGGTCTTGGTGTATTGTTGATGCAAGATGGAAAGGTCATTGCTTATACTTCGAGGGAGTTGAAGATTCATGAGAAGAACTATCCAGTGCATGATTTGGAGTTGGCAGCCATTGTTCAGCATTGAAGATTTGGAGGCACTATCTGTATGACGTGGCGTGTGAGATGTTCACGGATCATAAGAGTCTTCAGTACTTGTTCAAGTAAAAGGAGTTGAATTTGAGGTATAGGAGGTGGTTGGAGTTGTTGAAGGACTATGATATTACCATCTTATATCACCCGGGGAAGTCCAATGTGGTGGCCGATGCTTTGAGTAGGAAGTCAGCTAGTATGGGCAGTCTTGCTTTTATTCCGGTCAGTCAGAGGCCTCTTTCTTTGGATGTTCAGGCTTTGGCCAATAGATTTGTGAGGTTGGATATTTCTGAGCCTAGTCGAGTTTTGGCTTTTACGGTCGCTCGTTCTTCATTATTGGAGCGCTTCCGTGATTGACATTTTGATGATCCCCATTTGTGTGTCCCTAGAGACGCGGTGCAACGCGGAGGCGCCAAGCAGGTGATCTTAGATGATGATGGTGTTTTGAGATTGCAGGGGCGAGTTTGTGTGCCCAATGTTGATGGTATTCGAGAGTTGATTTTAGAGGAGGCCCATAGTTCCCGGTACTCTATTCATCCGGGCGCCGCGAAGATGTTTCAGGATTTGCGGCAGCATTATTGGTTGCCTAAAATGAAGAAGGATATTGTGGCACATGTGGCGCGGTGCTTGAATTGTCAATAGGTTAAGTATGAGAATCAGAGGCCTGGTGGTTTATTTCAGAGGATTGAGCTTCCCGAGTGGAAGTGGGAGAGGATCACTATGGACTTCGTTATCGGATTTCCGTTGACCCGAAAGAAGTTCGATGCAGTTTGGGTCATTGTTGATAGGCTGAGCAAGTCAACGCATTTCATTCCTGTGGCAGTCTCCTATTCATCCCAGAGGTTAGCTGAGATCTATATCCGAGAGATTGTTCGCCTTCATGGTGTGCCGGTATCTATTATTTCGGACTGGGGCGCGCAGTTTACTCGTATTTCTGGAGGGTAGTTCAGCGAGAGTTAAGCACCCAGGTTGAGTTGAGTAAAACATTTCATCCTCAGACGCATGGACAGTCCGAGCAGACTATTCAGATATTGGAGGATATGCTCCGAGCTTGTGTTATTGACTTTGGAGGGTCATGGGATCAATTCTTGCCTTTAGCAGAGTTTGCCTACAACAACAGCTACCAGTCGAGTATCCAGATGGCTCCTTATGAGGCTTTATATGGTAGGCGGTGTCGATCTCCGGTTGGATGGTTTGAGCCNGTACAACTCAGTCCAGGCAAAAGAGTTATGCAGATCACAAGGTTCGAGATGTGGCTTTTATTGTTGGTGAGCGAGTATTGCTCCGAGTGTCGTCTATAAAGGGCGTGATGAGATTTGGAAGAAGGTCAAGATTAGCCCTAGGTTCATTGGTCTATTTGGGGTTCTTGATCGAGTGGGAGAGGTGTCTTATAGACTTGCATTGCCGCCTAGCTTATCAGCCGTACATCCAGTTTTTCATGTGTCCATGCTTCGGAGGTATCACGGCGATCCAGCCCACATATTAGATTTCAGCACTGTCCAGTTAGACAAGGACTTATCTTATGAGGAGGAGCCGGTAGCTATTCTAGACCGACAGGTTCGTCTGTTGAGATCCAAGTTTCCCTTCTGTTCGTGTTCAGTGGAGAGGTCAGCCTCCTGAGGCATCGACCTGGGAGTCCGAGTCCGATATGCAGAGCCGTTACCCTCATTTATTCCCCGACTTAGGTACTTGCTTCTTCTGTCCGTTCGAGGACGAGTGGTTGTTTTAGAGGTGGAGAATGTGACGATCCAAATGGTCATCACCTATTTTATTACCCATCCCATACTTTTGAGGCCTTGAAAACTTCATATGTAGTTGCCTCGATTTGCGTGCGCAGTCCGGGTAGGTAGCCGGACAACTTAAATATGAAATTCTGTGAAAAATGCTACAATTTGATATTAAAATGAGTAAATTTGACTCCGATCAACATTTTGGGTAAACAGACCCAGACCCGGACCCATGATTTGACGGTCCAGGAGGGCCCGTAGGAAAATATGGGACTTGGGTGTATGCCCGGAATCGAATTCCGAGGTCCCAATCCCGAGAAATGAATTTTTGAGTGAAATTGTTTTTCTGAAATTTATAAAGAAAAGTGAAATGGAAATTGGTTAGAATGTGTTGGTATTGGGCCCGTATTTTTGTTCCGGCGCCCGGTACAGGTGTTATATGTGGATCAAGATATTTTGTGAAGTTTGGTTGAAATTGGACGTCGTTTGACATGTTTCGGACTTAAAACTCTAAATTTGAAAGTTTATGAAGTTTGAAGAAAAGCTAGCGATGTTGAGGTTTGATTCGTTGTTTTTGATGTTATATTGGCGATTTGATCGCACGGTTAATTTTGTAGGATGTTGTTGAGTTAGTGCATGTGATTTTTTAGCAGTCCCGAGGGCTCGGGAGTTTTTCGAAGGTGTCTCGGAGTGATTTTGAACTTAGGAAGATTGCTGGTTTTTGGCATCAGCAGTTAGGTCCATTTGTTCTTCGCGTTCGCGAAGCTTTAAGCTATTCCTTCATCGCGTTTGCATCCATTCCCTCGCGAACGCGTAGGGTTATTTGACCCTGAGGGCTTAGCCCTCTTTTTCTCGTCGCGTTTGCGTACACTCGACCGCGTCCGCGTAGCCTTGCAGGTCTTCTACATCGTGTTCGCGTGATGTCCCTCGCGTTCGCGTAGGCCAATTTCTGGACCCCAACCTCTTTACTCTTCGTGTTCGCATTCACCCTTTCGCAAACACGATGGTCTTTCTAGTCTACCCTTCGCGAATGCGACCTCCCTTCCGCGAACACGAAGGGCAATTGTGCCTAGTGGTATATAAATATTTCCAGAACAGTAGCTTCGGGATTTTTCATAAGTTTTCATGAAATTCATCTTCTCCAAGGTCCTTAGGCATCCATTGAAGCCATCCTTCACCAAAAATTCTTGGGTTAGTAAAATTTAACTCGTTTCCTTCATTTTTCATCTATATCTAATGAATTCCTAAGCCTAAAACATGCAAATTAGAGTAGAAAATTGGGAATTTGGGTAGAGTTAGGCCCTTTTGAATTTTCTTGATTTAGACCTCGTTTTGGGGTCGAATTTGAAAACAAATTATATATTCGGGCTCGTGGGTGAATGGGTGACGTGGTTTTGGTCCGAGCCTCGTGTTTGGACCAAGCGGGCCCGGGGTCGAATTTTATTATTTTGGAATAATGCATGGAAATGAGTAATTAGGCTATGTAATTGAATTATTGAATCCTTATTAATATACTTGAGTTGATTATGCCTAGATAATGCCATTCTGGAGTTGAATTCTAAAGGAAATGTGATGTTAGAGGGTTGATTGCTATATTTTGGACCCGAGGTAAGTGTTTGGTCTAACCTTAGCTTGAGGGAATAGGAGTTGAGTCTTATTTTCTACTTGCTAATTGTAGAGTACGATGTATAGGCATGGTGACGAGTATCTATACATTGGTGTCTAGCATGACCGTGAGTCTTATTATTGCGAATATTCCGATTTTGTTGTAACTTCCATGCTTAATTGATGATTTCTATATGTTGTAAAGAGCATGTGAAGGGAATTGTGATCTTTAAACTTCGAGGAGCATTTGCTCAAATTTTAACATGAATGGTGAAGATATATGAGATCTTTAAACTCCTTTGGAGCATTGGCTCAAATTATAACACGAATGGTGACGATATATGAGATAGTTGAATCCTTTGGAGCATTGTGTCAAGTAATAGAGTAAACTATGAAATGAAAGTGAAAGAAAGAGAAAGAGTTACTTAAATATACCCTCGCCGGGTCATTGTTGCTTTAGTGATTATCTCCCTTGCTGGGATGTTGAGATTACTGTTATTGTTCCCTTGCCGGGATTTAATTGTTTAATTGATGTTCCCTTGCCGGGATTTAATTGTTTAATTAATGTTCCCTTGCCGTGATTTCTATTTTTATTCTGTTTACTCCCTTGCCCTTGTTTGTGATTGCTATTTGGGTGAGGAAGAGTATTAAAGCATGAAGGGTGATGCCGTGCATTGTTTGATATTGTCTCCCTTGTTGGGATGTTGAGATTAATGTTATTGTTACCTTGCCGGGATTCCTATTTCTATTCTGTTTACTCCCTTGCCCGTTTTTTGTGATTGTTGTTTGGGTGAGGAAGAGTGTTAAAGCACGAAGGGTGATGCCGTGCTCTATTTGCTATTTTGAGGAAGAGTGTTAAAGCACGAAGGGTGATGCCGTGCGTTGTTTGATATTGTGAGGAAAGAGTGTAAAGCACGAAGGGTGATGCCATGCCGTCCGATGTACCATTCTGTACCGATATTCATTGATTATAATATGAGGAAAGAGAGTAAAAGCACGAAGGGTGATGCCGTGCCATGAATTACATTGATTACATTATACATTGCATAGTGAGGACGAGAGTGAAAGCACGAAGGGTGATGCCGTGCCATGATTTACATTGATTATATTATGCATTGCATAGTGTGGACGAGAACAAAAGCACGAAGGGTGATGCCATGCAAGCTTGTGATTTCTGGTCCTTATTGATATTCTGGCCTTGTTGTTCCTTTCTTTGTTTAAGATTTCTTATATGAAACTGTTATCTCCCCACAACATGTCCTCCTTCCCTTATTGATGGATTACTTCCTGTATTTCTTTTCCGTTGTTTATATATATATATATTCGAATTGCACATGATTACTTGGTAGTCTGGTTCTAGCCTCGTCACTACTTCGCCGAGGTTAGGCTAGGCACTTACCAGTACATGGGGTCGGTTGTACTGATTCTACACCTGCACTTTTTTATGTTGTACAGATTACGCAGCCGGACCCCGAGGACATCATTAGTGGGAGTGTCTTCCAGCTCATCCTAGAGGCTTCAAGGTATACCCGCTGGCTTTCGTGGGCCTTGGCGTATCTCCCATCCCTATGCCTTCGTTTCTGTCTTGTTTTCCTCTAGTTTCAGAGACAGTCATGTATTTCCTTTCAGACTTTGTATTTAGCACTCTTATAGACAGTTCGTGAGTTTGTGACTCCAGGTTTTGGGAAAATTATGCGTCGATGTATTATGTTGTCTTTACTTAGTTTTGAAAACCATATTTATTTATCTTCGCTGTTAAGTTGTGAACAGTTTTTAGCTTATTCTGTTAAATCGATGTTTCCATGCTAGTTTAACTGTACATGTTGTCTTTTCTAGTGAGTTCAACGTTAGACGCCATCAAGGCCCGATGGTGGGATTTCGAGGCGTGACATCTACTTGGGTAAACCAATTCGAACCAAACTCAACTTCCTTCCTTTATTTCTGTCCTAGCTGAATTCAACTTCTGTCATTTTCATCAGTTTGCAATCTTTTTGTATTAGGAGACATCCTCTTAGTTCTTTGATACTCATCAATCACTGATATCTCCTATGCTTGTACGATTCTTGTGCCAACTGCTCCGTTCAGGTGTGTATTCTTTGATGGACCTGGTTCAACTTGTCAATATTTGTCAATCTTCAAAACCCATTTAGTGACATGGGCCAACAAATTCCCCCTTTTTGATGATGACAAACTCTGTGCTTTTATCATGTATACACTTCAAACACTTTGTATATTTTTAAGCATTAATCATTGAGAACCAGGTTGATTAGGTTATAAATATCACATAACACATACTTCCCCCTTTTGGCATCATCGAAAAGTTGCAAAATGATACTTACCAGTTTTAATTCTTACTCATGGCCAATTTAGGAAACTGCAGGTGCAAACATGATTAATCATCACAAGAAACTAATAATGTGAGCTAAATAAGAAATTGAGACATTTTTCAAAACAAGCTTTCAGTGATTAACAGATATTAAAATCAAAATAGCCAAAACATGAGAAAAACAGAATAAAAACTGAAACAAACTAGACACTGTCCCGAACTGGGCACTTGATTGGTTTGGAAGGGGTAGCACTGGACATTCCTAAGGCTGGGAGGGTGCAGATGAGGCTGGGTTCTTGGTTTGTAGAAGGGATAGCATTTGGTGTAAAACACCTTCATTTTTCTCCTTCTCCTTTGATAACTCAACTTTGAGAGCATCGCGCTCAGCTTCTACCTCAATTAAGCGAGACTTCAATCGAAGGATCTCCATATCCTTTAACTCGCTTTCCTGCACCAGAGTACGGACCTTACTGTTGACTGGTTGCTTCTGAGATGAACCAGGTTCATCTGCCGGGGTATTGACAGTATAATCACAAGGCAGAAGAGTGTCCTTCCCAAAGAAATCCTTAACAGTAGCCATCTCAGCCTTCATTATAGGAACTCCAAAATGAGCAAGAACTGCAGTGAGAATAAAGACATAGGGGATCGCATGGGCTTTGGTGCCATTCACCACTCTGTCCAAGAGCTGGATGATAAAAGCTGGCCAATTGATCTGCTTGCCTCTGTACAGACACTCCATGAGGGTTAAATCCATGTAGTTAGCAGTGTGTCTTCGTTCTTGTCTGGGCAGCAGGAATTTGATCACAAATTCAAAGAACAGTTTGTGCTTACACTTTATCTCACTCTTGTACACAGCCCTAGGTTCAAGATCCTTCTCATTGTTGCAGAAGAATCTGGTGATATTGAGATCTGAGGCCATTTCATCTAAACAAGGCCATCTCTTCCTCGTGTAGTCTTCATAACCCTCAAAGGAGACTTCAAATCCCTTGACCAATGAGGTGACCCTTCCTCCAATGACTGTGGCATTCCCTATGAACTCCACAACTTCATTTCTTACCAGCTTGCCTTCCATGCGAAGGACCATGTCCTTCCAGTCCTGCGCTGCCAGAAAATCCAGTAAATACCTCATTCCAGGCTCCTCCAAATCCTTCAACAATTTTCCCTTCAAAATTTTTCTCTTGCCAAACATGGAAGCTCTGTCAGTAGACATTTCTCCAACCTCCTTCTTTTCCTCTCCACTCCATTCTGGATCATCGTCCCTTTCAACAATCTGTACTTTCTTTATCTTAGACCTTGCCCTCGAAGCAGTACTCCCAGTAGTGATGGACACAGTAGCTGACTTCTTTGAAGATGTCTTAAACTTTTTGGGCTTGGGAGTTTTGATAACCACTGGAGCAGCCTCCTCTTCTTGTTGGACCAGGTCCAACCACTCTTCATCATCAACTATAGCTTCAACAGACTGCCCTACCTTTGCTTTCCCCTTCTCTGCCTTCTTTATTTTGCTCTCTTGTAGAGCTTTTTCCAAGTTCTCCTCCTCTTCTCGTACAATATTTCTCGTAGCACGTACCCTAGGAATAGGTACACCAACAGAATCAGCAGTCTTCCCTTTTGTTTGAAGGAACTAAGGCTTTAGACTTTTTGGACTTTGGAGTCCTTCTCTTCTTGGGGTTGTATGTGTCCCCCAGCTTCTTCAGTCTTTCAGCCAAAGTTTCTTCCCCAGAAGAAACATGTTCATCTTTTTCCTTCATTAACTTCTCCAACCCAGCAGCAGATTCCTCAACTTTAGTAGTTCCCCCTAAAACCATGACATCTTCTTCAAGATTTTCAAGAATGGGGCCACAAATTGCAAGTGTGGTACCATCCTCCCTGGATCCCCTCACATCTACTTCACCCTCGTTCTCAAGATTTTTCTCTTTCCCAAATTTTCTTTGCCTTCTTGGCACTTCCACATCCACCACAGACCCCACCAACACAAATCGATTTTCAGCAGAATTTAAATCATAGGTAACTTCAGTATTACCTTTCTCAACAGTGGATGAACCAGGTGCTTCGTCTTCATTGGCTGATTTGAATGAATCATTGAATGATTCTGGTTTAGAACCTTCCTCAGCACGTAAATATTCTTCCAAGAGTTTTTCTCTTGAATCAGAAGCCATAGATTTGCGTGCAAGAACCTTAACATGAGGGGCTTTGGAGGCTGGGGTAGGGTTTGGCGTGGGTTCAGGAATTGTAGAGTGTTCTGGGGTTGACGATTTTTCAGGAGACTCGGAACTATAAACTGAGGGCGAGTTTGAGTTGGATTCATTGTTTCCCCCATCATAATCTCTTTTTGGGGATGAGTCAGAAGAAGCAGGTGGAGGAGACGACATGATTTTGATTATGTTAGAGAGAGAAGAAAATAAAAGGCAGTAGGGATTTTGAGTTGAGTAAGTTGAACAAGGTTCGACTGTTGCTTTATGTACAATGGGTAATGATGGCCTATTTATAACTTGTGGCTGGGGAGATTACAACAAAAGTGTATTAACCTAAGTAGGATACTAATTGATTAAGGACTGTCAGCGATTGGACATTGATTAGACAGTTACTTTCCCCCTAAAACTAGGCTAAGTAATTCAGACGGGACTTCTTGGAACTGGTTCATTATTTGGGTAAGTACGAGAATATGAATTTGAACCATAAGTGGATAGAGTCCTGCTCATGTATGATTTTACTTGAATTAATACATGTATGGAGATGAGAACGTACCTTGTCAGTCATGTAAACCATCATGGGATAACCAGGTTCATCCTGTTAAAAATCTTTAGTTTGCCTCAATTCACAAAGATAGAGAAACATCATTAGTAACTAGGGAATCATATTAATACATGGCAGAAGAGTATGGCAATAAAGACATAGTACTGAGCAATGGTTAATCTGATTAAGTACCTAATTAAGTTTTCTATCCAAAAAACTTCTTTTTTTTTTTCAATTTTTCAATTTTTTTTTCATTTTTGTTTTTCAATTAGGTGATCTTAATCATCCCTAATTCAAGCATGTTTCTCTCATAATGCTCCCTACTCAATGCTTTGGTAAATATATCAGCAATTTGACGATCAGTAGCACAGAATTCGATTGAGATCATTCCCTTTTCATAGTTATCCCTCAGGAAATGGTGCCTAACATCTATGTGCTTAGTTCTCTTGTGATGAACCGGGTTCTTAGTCATACTAATTGCACTAGTGATATCACAGTAAATAGGAGTGCATCCCACATCTATACCAAAGTCATAGAGTTGTTGCTTGATCCATAGCAACTGGGCACAACAAGAGGCCGCAGCCACATATTCAGCCTCAACAGTAGACAAGGCTACAGAATTTTGTTTCTTGGTGGACCAAGAGACAAGGCAGGAGCCCAAAAAGTGAGCCATGCATGAAGTACTTTTCCTGTCAACCAGGAAACCTGCATATTCAGCATCAGCATATCCTACAAGTTTAAAATTACTACCTTTAGGATACCAAAGGAACAAATCAGTGATGCCCTTCAGATATCTTAAAATTCTTTTTACTGCAGTGAGGTGGGACTCCATTGGATTGGCTTGAAACCTAGCACATAGTCCCACACTGAACACAATATCAGGTCTACTTGCAGTAAGATAGAGTAGAGACCCAATTATCCCTCTGTATGTCTTCTGATCAATAGATGAATCAGGTTCATACACATCCAATTTTGTAGTTGTGGCTATTGGTGTATCTATCTCCTTTGAATCCTCCATTTTGAATTTCTTGAGGAATTCTTTCACATACTTCTGTTGATGTATCATTGTGCCATGTGGAGTTTGTTTGATTTGCAAACCTAAGAAGAATGTTAGCTCACCCATCATACTCATTTCAAACTCACTCCCCACTAATGTAGAAAATTCCTTGCTAAGCCTTTTAGTAGTTGCCCCAAATATGATATCATCAACATATATTTGCACAATCAAAAGATCTTTTCCCTTTTCCTTTAGGAACATAGTACTGTCTATCTTTCCTCGTTTGTACCCATGTTCCAGCAGGAATTTTGAAAATCTCTCGTACCAAGCTCTAGGCGTTTGCTTGAGACCATAGAGAGCCTTGTCAAGTTTATATACATGATCAGGTGACCCTTTGCTTTCAAAATGAGGAGGCTGTTTTACAAATACATCTTCCTTCAAATAGCCATTAAGAAAGGCACTCTTTACATCCATCTGATGAAGAGTGAATTCCATGTGTGCAGCAAATGCTATAAGAAGTCTGATTGCCTCCAATCTTGCCACAGGAGCAAAAGTCTCATCATAGTCAATTCCCTTGTTCCTTAAGACCCACTTAGTGCCAATTACTGATCTATCTAGTGGCATGGGTACCAAGTGATATACTTGAATCCTCTCAAATTGAATCAGCTCTTCTTGCATGGTTGTTACCCAATCAGCATCTTGTAGGGCTTCAACAATGTTCTTTGGTTAAATCAAAGATAGAAATGCATCAAACGCACACAGATTTTTCAAAGAGGATCTAGTTTTTATTCCTGATCTCAAGTCTGTTATGATGTTCTCAAGAGGGTGAGAACTCTGATATCTGTGTGGTTTGAGTACTAGTTGTTCACTTCTGGATTGTTCCATGTTGTCTTGTAGTTGTGGAACAAGATCAGGGCCAGTATTTTCATGTAGAATTCCCCCTGTCGAGTTGCATGGGGTTGTTGAACCTAGTCCATCACCTGTTCCATCTGCCATAGGTGCTTCAATGTGGTCATTGCTCCTCACCAGTCCAAGCTCCTCATCTTCTGGTTCCTGTCTCTAAGATAAAGTGTTAGTTTCATCAAAGACAACATGTACACTTTCTTCTACACACATAGTTCTTTTATTGTATATTTTATAAGCTTTGCTATGTGTTGAATATCCCAAGAACACTCCCTCATCACTTCTGGGATCAAATTTTCCTAGAGAATCTTTGCCATTATTATGCACATAACACTTGCATCCAAAAGCCGTAAGATGGGATATGTTGGGCTTTCTCCCTTTAAGTAATTCATATGGAGTTTTCTCTACCAAAGGTCTGGTCATGCATCTATTAATAATGTAGCATGTAGTGTTAATTCCTTCTGCCCAGAAGCTGTGAGGTAGTTTGCTTGATAGAAGCATGGTTCTTGCCATGTCTTCAAGAGTTCTATTTTTCCTTTCAACAACCCCATTTTGCTGTGGGGTTCTAGGAGCAGAAAAATTATGATGGACACCATGTTCATCACAGAACTCAGCAAACTTGGTATTCTCAAACTCAGTACCATGGTCAGTTCTTATTGATGCCAGTTGATGTCCCAATTGATTTTGAGCTTTCTTAACAAATGAGGTGAACATATCAAATGCTTCATCCTTAGATGGCGGGAATAAGGTCCAAGTGAACCTTTTAAAATCATCAACTACCACCATCACATATCTCTTACCACCTCTACTTAAAGTTATCATAGGACCACAAAGATCCATATGAACCAGTTCCAACATCCTGGTGGTACTGACCATTTTCTTACTTTTGAAAGAGGACCTTACCTGCTTCCCCCTGGCACATGCCTCACAAACTTTGTCTTCCTTGAACTTAATGTTAGGAAGTCCTACCACTAAGTCCTTAGAGACTAGTTTGTTAAGCTGAGTTAGACTTGCATGACCAAGTCGTTTGTGCCACAGGAGGGGATCACTGTCCAACACACTTAGACAAGCGAGTTCATTTTCAGACAGTGTGGACAAATCTATGACATAGATGTTATTCATTCTTTTTTCGTGCAAAAAAATCTTGTTAGTAAGCAGGTTAATCACAAAACATTTTGTGGAAGTAAAAGCAACCAGGTTACCTCTGTCACATAGTTGTGATACACTGGTCAGACTATATTTCAAGCCATCTATTAGATACACATGTTCAATAGATCGTGTATAATTCTTACCTACCTTACCAACCCCAATGATTTCACCTTTATTTCCGTTTCCAAAGGAGAAATTTACTCCTTTGAGAAACCACTATCCAAGTACCAAATCTGGTTGCCTCCTCTCACTTGAACCTACAAAAGGAATCAAAGGTTAGTCCTAAGAACCCAAACTAGTTTGGGTCCTTTTCTATGAGAGAATGGATGTATCAAATTTTTCCTGGCCCAATTTGGCAGCCAGTTTTCCCTTTTACAAACCTCTCATTTTTTCGACTGGCCTGCTCTTTTGCAGTACACTCATATTTGTAGTGTCCAGTCTTACCACAATGGGTGCAGGTTTTATTCTCAGCAAGAGTGAGATACTTGTTTTTGGGATCCCACTTAGTCAATTGACTTCCAAAGCCAATCCCTCTCCTGTTGCTACTATGATTCTCTTGAAGCCATATCAGGGCGTCAGAGGATTTATTCCATTTACAGGTTCGATCTAATTCATGTTTGACTTTGCCAAGTTGTTCATTAAGAGTTNTCCTAGTCTTAATTTTAAGTTTTCAGATTTTAGCTCTAGAATCTCAATTTCGAGTGGATGAACCTGGTTCATCAAGATAGTGTTTTTCTTTTCAGATTCACTGACCCTTATTTCCATGTCCATGAATTTTTCTTTTAGCATTGCACACTCTTTAGATAGTTGATCCTTCTCTTTGGTTGTTTCCTCAGGATCATCTATGAAGTCAAGTAGCAACTCAGAGAGTTTCTCCTTAGATAAAAACTTTAGTTTAGTTTTAAGTTGATAGATACTTACCTCTGGTTCTTCATAAGTCTACTCATCAGATTTTCCAATTGCCATGAGAGCCTGATCTTCAGTCTCCCCATCTTCTGATTCTTCATCTGAACTTTCCCCCCAAGCAGCAACCATAGCCTTTGTTGTGTTTGTATTGGGTTGAACCTGTTCCTTCCTCCTGTTCCTTCTCTCATATCCTTCCTTCCTCCATTCTATTTCCCACTGAGGGCAGTTTTTGATGAGATGATCAGTCTTTCCACACTTGTAGCATCCCTCATTAGCTGACCTTTCTGGTGCCTTTGCCTTGTTGAAGTTTCCTCCCGTGGAGATGCCCTTCTTCCTCATGAGAAAGTTTCTGAATTCTTTGGTTGTCATGGCCATCTCATCCTCCTCCAGATCAGCTCCCTCAGTGATCCTCAGTGCTAGACTTCTCTCCTTCTTTGGGGCATCCATCTTCATGGTTTGCCTTCTTAGTGCATAAGTATTGAGATTTCCAATCAACTCATCCAGTCTAAGGGTTGCCATATTTTTGGATTCCTGGATAGTAGCGATCTTGCTTTCCCAGGAGATAGGCAGAACCCTTGTCAAGATCTTCTCTACCTTGTCTTCTTCAAGTATGATTCTTCCAAGAGACTTGAGTTCATTTGTCAAGGTTGTGAACCTTGTGTACATTTCCTGAATTGTCTCTCCTTCTTTCATAGTGAAGTTTTCATACTGAGAGTATAGTAGTGTACCTCTAGACCTCTTCACTTGAGTTGTTCCTTCATGGGCTACTTGTAGAGTATCCCAGATTTCCTTGCCAGTGGTGCATCTTTGGATTCTACTGTATTCATCTGGTCCTAATCCACACACTAGCCACTTCTTTGCTTTGGCATTCTTCTCCCATTTCTTCAGATCTTCAGCCGTGTAGTCAGCCCTAGTCTTAGGTACATCTATACCTTCAGCAGTTTTCTTCATTGTTGCAAGTGGTCCATCAGTGACTATGTCCCAGAGTTCATAGTCCTCTCCAATAAGGTGGTCCTTCATTCTATTCTTCCACCAAGAATAGTACTGGCCATTGAAGAGTGGTGTCCTTGCAATTGATTGACCTTCCCAGTTCCCAGGTGGTGCACTGATGCATGGCTAGAATTCATGGTTTTAAGCATTATGTACCTTACATTTTATGTGCGTTTGTGATAAAAATACACGTCATATGTGCATAATGGAGTCTATTTCATGTGTAGGTGAATTGGAGATGGAAGCCAAGCTAAATGGATGCATAAACGTCAAAAATACGCTCAAGAGTTGAAAAGGAGTGACCCGGGCTATAGCCGGGCGTTTGGGGCTTAAAGCCAGGCCTACCCTGGCTATAGCTGGGAGTTAAAGCCCTAACGCCAGGCCTGGCCTGGCTATAGCTGGGCGTTTGGGGCTTAGAGCCTGGGGTCTTTGAGTCCGGTCCAATCTGAGTTTTGAAGGTCTTAAGTTTTCCCGGTTTGAATAGAAGTCTCTTACACGTTTAGGGTTTGTACCAAAAATATAAATAGACCCAAAAACACAACTTTGGTGAGATTCACATGGGGGAAAGGACGTGGAGGAACACACACCACGCTTGAAGGAGGCTTCTACCTAGTTTTTCTTCTCTTCTCTTCCTTTAATTTCATAGTTTATTAGTTCTAGAGTTTTGGGTGCTACATGAACGTTGTAGTTTGAAGCTTGAATTGTTCTTATTATTTTATCATATTGGTTTATTTATTCAATCTTGCGCTTAATTATTTGATTGCTTGATCACCAATTGAATACTATCTACGAATCTAGGATTGAACTCGGGAGAGGGAATTCTAGATTGCATATAAGATTGGGTAGAGCAAGATCTTAACCCTTCAGGGGAGCGGATTTGCGGTTAGGATAGGAATATACCTAATCGCCTTGCTTGGTTATTATACGGGAATTATTAATGCGTTCTTGTTAATCCTGATTCCATAGGAATATAGGCGTTAGGTTAGCTTGAATAGGCGAGTTGTACTTCGGGAGAAGACTACGAGCAATATTAACCTCGTCAATCAATAAACTAGATAAATTAATTAGACGATTTAAGTGGAAAACTCAACAGGATTGATAGCTAACCCATAGCTCTAGAATATCGGATCTCATTGAATTCGTATCTAAAATATCGCCAACTATTTCGTCAATTTCATAATTTACTATTCTAGATTAATTTTAGTTAAATATTCATACTTTAGTGTTCGCTTGAATAGATTAATTGTTTGGGTTTAATTTAGTTGATAGTTAATCACAAGTCTCTGTGGGTACGATATCTGGACTTACAATCCTATATTACTTGTCGA
>ML431788.1:0-27567 GCA_005239525.1 Nicotiana knightiana
CAGAGTTTGTATTTTTCGGCATTTGTCATCGAGAAAAAAAGGCGTGGAGGTCGATTCGCCATCGAGTTGTGTTGTACTAATGCTTTGAAGCTTTAGCGTTTAGGTAAAATCCTAATCCCTCCTCTATGTTTTTGATTTTCTATTTACCCGCCGTTTGTTTGTAGTTTTGTTATTGTTAATTTGTGATTAGTGATTCGTGTTGGTGTCGTTAACGATCATAAATATTAGTTGTTACTTAATACTTTCGAATCATGTATCAGTTAGTCGTTTACTTTGCCATTACGTTTTGTTTAGTCAATCGGTTTTGTTAATCACTTTTGAAATTCGATTAGCTATTTGTAATTGGCAAAGTTCACTGATATTCTGGTTTTGCGATTGGTTTTGGTATTTTGCTTTAGTTCAAAATCTGTTAGTGATCGTTACTTCGTGTTTAGTATCATTTTTGATTTCGTGTTTCAGTCAACCCGATAGTTGTTTCATTATCAACATGTATTCTACGTTGCCTTAGTTGTTAAGTTCCAATATCATGTTTATTATCTCTAGTTTGTCTATGTGTAAGCTAATTAGTTTAAGGCCTTAACTAAATATTTTGTTTGTTTGTAGTCATTAGTTTCTTTGTTAGTTTAATGGTTCAAGTCTAGTTATCTGATTTTGCACTTTCTAGTTTGGAGCAATAGTTTAGTTTGTTATTGGTTTGTGAGGATAGTAGAAGGTACTTGAGTGTAGGACCTTTATTTGGTTGCTTTCACTGTTGAGGACTGTTTTGGGGTATAATGCTCCAAAATTCTATCCACAATTGGTAAGAAAAACTGTTCATTGGCAAAAATTCTGGTTTTGGACAGATTTTTGGTCAAAAATTCATCTTTTTGGACAGATTTTTGGCTAAATAAAATCTGTCCCAAAGTCCTTTCTTCTCATATATAAAAGAGGATTTCTTCCCTCATCTTCCAGACATCTTGGACTATAAAAAAGACACATCTTTTGCACACATTGTTAAAAATATCTTTTCACACATTTGAGAGAGTAAAATATCAGCGAAACACTCATACTGCTGAATTTTTCTGGTTCACTTTGATTTAATTTGTTGTTGATCCTGCTGCTGTACTGTTGTTGTTGCTATTTGTTTTCCTGAAATTCAGTCCCTCTATTGCTAATATCTTCTTTCTGTTGGTCAGATACTTCCTTAATTGTTGTACTACCTTTTTGGATCAAGAGTGAATGGAAATGAAGTGATTCAAGTCCTTTTAGTATACTGTGTTTGTGTATGACCCATCTTCTTTTAAGTGCCAAGCATGTACAAGAGTTAGTTGAACTTTTTTTTTAGTCATTGACACGTTTAAATGATGTTTGGCTCATTATTTGTATTGCTTGAATACTTACTACATTAAGATTATGTTTATGCCCAAGTAGGAACCCGTAATTTGATGTTAGTATTCAAGGATTGCATCTATATCACTTCAACTTTAGGTTATTGATTAAAATCAGTTGAGAAGACTTCTATATCTTGCTGAAATTTTTATGGCGTTAGCTAGGTTTTGGATAAGTGTACTTTAAGCTTAAAGCTCTAGTTCTCAATAATAGTGGAGTTACTTTTCCAATTTAATTTTCGTCTGCTTAACGCCTGTAGTGAATTGAGTTGGTATGAGTTATTCATCTTCAACAGGGATGAATATCTAAAAGTTTTCAATTTGTTTACTATTGCAATTATTGTTAAATTAAAAGAGAGAGAAAAAAAGGATACACTAGTTGGTTATTAGCTGATTTGTAGTGGTGGATAGGCTTTAATATGTATGGGCCAAAGTGAACTCAAATTCAGCCAGACCCATTATGAGGTTAAGCATGCTAGTAGGGCTATTTATCTTTAATAAAAAGGTAGCTTAATTCAAAAAATAATAGAATTGGCCTAGCAACCCAATAACAAAGAAAGTGACTCAACGTCATTTTTAAACTCAACAAACAAATTTGATCCAAGTTTCTAATTACAAGCTTTTCAAATAGTTTTAAATTCATCATTTTTTTAATAATTGTATAACTTAATTACCTATGTAATTTAATCACCTTAATGATTAATTTAAACGTTAGACAATTAGTAGGCGCGCTTTAACTCACAGAATCGCTTGCGTAGCGTGATGTTTTAACGTTCAATAATTTTTAATTCAATAATTTCATACCATTTCTACTAGCTTTTATTAATTTCTAATTATTCTTTTTTTTGTTAAAAATCACGGATTCTCTTGCGTAGTGCGATAGTTAATTTTTAATTAATTCATTAAATGTAGTAGTTTCTTTTATAAGTAATAATATACTAATAATCTTCGTCATAATTGCGGATTCGCTTGCGTAGCGCTGTTATGATAAAATTAATAAATTTCATCTCGATCACGCATTCGCTTGCGTAGCGTGATTATGACAACGTAATTTATCCAAAATTTATTTTCCTTGATAAACCTAATAATCAAGAAGTAAAAGCGAACAAGTAAAACACAGAAACTAATAAAACACAATTTATTCAGAATTAACTTAAACCAAGTTTAAGTCAATAAAGCGACTGTGCTAGAGCCACGGGACTCGGGGAATGCCTTATACCTTCTCCCCAATCAACAAAATTCCTTACCCGAACTTTATTTTTGTGGACCAATAAAAAGAGAGTCAAATCTTCCTTTGATTAGGGATTCAAATAAAATGTGACTTGGAACACCCAAAAATCAATTCGAAGTGGCGACTCTGAGCAATAAAATAATCCTTATTTCAAAATTGTCACTTTAATTGGAAAAACTCTTCAACCCACAACAATCCAATAACATACATCTTTTGGGGGTTAGAAAAGGGGTGTGACAAATAGATTGCGTTTTGCTGTGGGGTACTCTGTTGAGTATTTGGTTAGCTATAAGGATAGCTTCCCCCACAAACTCTGCGGTAATCCGGAACTTATTAGTAAAGAATTCATCATTTCCTTTAATGTCCATTTTTTTCTTTCCGTAATTCCGTTGGATTGAGGTGTGTAAGGTGCAGTAGTTTGATAGATAATTCCATATTCCGAACATATTTCTGCAAACGGAGATTCATATTCTCCATCTCTATCACGTCTAATCATTTTGATCTTTTTATTCAATTGATTCTCTACTTCATCCTTACTATTAAGCAAATAAACATAACAATATCGAGTGCAGTCGTCAATAAAAGTAATAAAATACTTTTGCCCACCTCGAGATGGTGTCGACTTCATATCGCAAATGTCAGTATGAATTAAGTCTAAATGATTTAAATTCCTTTCAACATACTTATAAGGATGTTTTACAAACTTAGATTCAACACATATTTGACATTTCGATTTATGACACTCGAATTTAGGCAATACTTCTAAATTAATTAGCTTCCGCAAGGTTTTATAATTGACATGTCCTAAACGAATATGCCATAAATCATTTGACTCCAACAAATAAGAAGAAGCTGAAATTGTATTCATACTATCAACAACCATTACATTGAGTTTGAAAAGGCCCTCCGTGAGGTAGTCTTTTCCAACATACATTTCATTCTTGCTCACAACAACTTTATCAGAGACAAATACACATTTGAATCCATTCTTCACAAGTAAAGAAGTAGAAACTAAATTCTTCCTAATAGTAGGAACATGAAGAACGTTGTTGAGCGTTAACACCTTGCCGGAAGTCATCTTTAAGAATATCTTCCCATAACCTTCAATCTTGGCTGTTGAATTATTTTCCATGGAAATCTCTTCTTCGGGACCAGCAGTAGAGTAAGTCGCAAATGCTTCTTTGACAACACAAACATGTCGAGTGGCTCCGGAGTCAATCCACTACTCATTCGGATTTCCAACTAAGTTGCATTCCGAAAGCATTGCACAAAGATCATAAATGTCATCATTCTTCTCTATCATGTTGTCCTGTCCCTTCTTCTTATCCTTTTTCGGGAGACGACAATCAGGGGATTTGTGACCAACTCTTCCACAGTTGTGGCAGTTGCCCTTGAATTTCTTTTTGTTCTGCTTCTTAGTCTGTCCAGAAGATCTCTTCCTCTTCGTACTTTTTGGAGCAGTCTCCTCAATGATATTAGTTCCCATGATCGTTGAATTTCCACGAGACTTCTTCTCGGCTGTTTTGTTGTCTTCCTCAATCTTGAGACGAATCACAAGATCTTCCAACTTCATTTCTTTGCGCTTGTGCTTAAGATAGTTCTTGAAATCTCTCCATGAAGGAGGCAACTTTTCAATCATTGCAGCCACTTGAAATGCTTCATTCACGACCATACCTTCAGCAATAAGGTCGTGAAAAATAAGTTGAAGCTCCTGAACTTGGGTTCCCACAGTTTTGTTGTCTATCATTTTATAGTCTAGAAACTTGGCAACCACAAATTTCTTCAAGCATGCATCTTCCGTCTTGTACTTCTTCTCAAGTGCGTCCCATAATTCTTTCGAAGTATTCATCGCACTGTACACATTGTACAAGTTATCCTCTAAAGCGCTTAGGGTATAGCTTTTGCAAAGAAAATCTGCCTACTTCCATCCTTCAACAATCATGAACTTCTCGTTGTCCGGCATGTCCGCAGCAGGTACTGGAGGTTCTTCACTAGTGAATTTCTGCATACCAAGTGCGGTAAGCCAGAAGAACACTCTTTGCTGCCATCCCTTGAAGTTGGCTCCAGAAAATTTCCCCGGTTTTTCTGCCGGTGGAACAACAGTCCGGCTTGACGAGGCTATCGTCGTTGTCGCAACAGTCGCAGAAGAATTTCCGTTATCAATTGCCATTTCTCACTGTCAACAACAGAAGAGTTCAATCAATGACAAAACCAGAACAGTAAACAATACTGTAATCAACAATAAACAGTATGTATAATAAATAAAAATTGATGTTTTTATATACTGTTTCATAGAAAACGATGAAGCTTTTATGTTCTTCAAATCGTTTTCTGAATTTCAACACTCTGATGAAGTTTTAATATCTTCAAATCAGAATAATAAAATTCAGAAGGAGTAGAAGACACACAAGTTTTAATCTCCACAAACAAAATACAGAAAAAAAAATTCCTTAAGATTGTTAGTAATCTGTATTGCTGTAAAATAAAACAATAAATTTTCTGAAAATACTGAAACAGTGAGAAACCTCACTAGCGCGGGCTTAGCGCGGCCGGACTAGTGGGATTAATCTGGGACAGTAAGAAACCTGACTAGCGCGACCACTAGCGCGTGCTGAGCGCGAGTGTGCTAGTCCAGGCATCCTCAGCTGCTCTTCTGAAAAAAATAAAATAATACAAGAATAAACCGAGCCCACTGAATACACAGTGTGTCTTTAAGGAAATTATTCCCCTCAAGTACCCGAGGTTTTGGAATATATCCTCCCAAGATAGAACGATTTAACTCACAACCGTATCGGTACCAAAAACTCCGGTGATCGGTGAACCACTTGATGGTCGTAAAACACACTGGAATATTTTTGTGCAGAAGAAGAAGAAGAAGATCAGAAAATTTAGTAAGTAAAGATTTTGGGATTCAAGGCATATTTATGGCCAATTTTGTATCAATCAATCGATCTTTGACCGAATCTGAATCCGAATCCCCGAAGCCGAGCCGAGCGACGACGACGGCGCGGGGCTTGCCTTCTTCTCAACTCTTTAAGAGATAGAAGAAGAGTTTCTCTATATATACACATAGATTTCCTTTCCTTCTTCCAATGAGCGACAAAGTGCACTAATTCAAAATTTCACTTCCCTCCATTTCTTTTCCCACCATTTTTCATTCACTCTCTTTAAGCTACACCAAGCTTAAAATTAAGCTAACTAAGCTTAAAGACCAACAACTACATCAAATCAATCATTACGTAAAGCGGCACATTTCGTGATATGTAACAACCATTCAAACAAGCTGTTAGAAG
The DNA here is from genome assembly GCA_005239525.1 of Nicotiana knightiana. NCBI lineage: Eukaryota > Viridiplantae > Streptophyta > Magnoliopsida > Solanales > Solanaceae > Nicotiana > Nicotiana knightiana. The sequence goes on from ML431788.1 coordinate 5,892, forward strand.
GAACAAAAAAAATACTTTTGAGTAGAAGTAGAAGAAATTTTTTATAAGCATAAAAATGTAGCTTTTCCCAAAAAATATTTTTTTGAAAATCATTTTAATAAAATTAAACTTAGAAATAACTTTTAAAAACTAGGTCAAACACTAATTACTGCTCAAATAATTAGCACAAATTATTTATCATCAAAAGTATTTTTTTGAAAAATATTTGTAGAAAATATAATTTTTCAGTAGAGAGAAAAGAACTAATGAAAATAGAGAAGGAAATTGAAAAGAAAGAGAAGAATAAAAGGTGAGTTGGAAATGAAAAGAAATAATGAAAATGAAGAGTTTTGACGGTACATAGCATCGTCCACGGTGAAAAGGAAAGTATAGCGCATTTCTTTAGAGCGCTATGCGCTAATATGCAAATAAAAGGGCGTTATATATAAAAATATTACTAATTTTTTTCCGTCTATTTTGGTCTTTTGTTTCCAAAAGAACCACAAATTGGTTCTGGACTCCAAAGTGTATCAACAAGTTTTTCTAGATTTTCGATGGAGAATACGATAATTACCGTACCCCTTCAACTTGTGTGTCGGAGTCCTATGACCCCCGAGATTGTTCAAAATAGTAATATTATCCACTTATTTACTAATTTGACATAAAGGGTGTATTAATTAACTCTACTAACAGGTGCATATAGAATAAAAACAACGACAAAAATATAAAATTTATGACCAGAACACCACATATTTTCCGGCCAAACACTAATATTTTCGGATCAAAAGTGAAGTTTTTCGGGAAAGAAAAGTTTGGCAAATAATATTCTCTTTTTCTCACAAAATTCTTCATCAAATAGCTAAACTAACACTCAAATCTTTACCTAGCTTCTGTTGGATTATCCACAAATTAAAAAGTATAGTACTAATAAGAATGATAATGGAAGAAGATGGTTAGGTCTTTTAATTATATGGGTGGTTCAAAATGGTAGATAGCAAATGAGAACAAGATGGTAGGAGAGAAAGTGAAAAAGAAACCACAAAAAAATTCGTTTTGTAGAAAAATAAAATAAAAATGAGATTGGTCTTCAATGTGGTAATAATTTCACATCGAAATAGTTTAGGGATGATAGGACCTCGCAAAGTTGAGGAGAGAAATTTATGTATTATCCCCAATTTAAACTTACACTTCCTCTATATAGTTTCATTAGTGGGTGTTTGGACATAAGAACTTGTAAAATTTCAAAATAGGAAAACCAATTTTTTTTAACTGGAAATAATATTTGAAATTGAGAGTTGTGTTTGGACATGAATATAATTTTGGGTTGTTTTTATGTTTTGTGGGTGATTTGAATGAAAATTTTGAAAAACAACTTTTTGGAGTTTTTTAAATTTTCGAAAATTTCCAAAATGTATCTTCAAGTGAAAATTGAAAATTTTATGACGTTGATTTCGAAAAAAATATTTTTTATTTTAAAAAAAGGAGAAAATTTTCTTATATCCAAACGGGCAAATACATCATTTGGTTGAATAACTTAATTATGGGATGATATACATATTCCAAGTTTCTGACGTATAATATAAGGGGCAACTTTATACATAAAGTTCTCTCTTTGTATGTGTTCCATGATCTTCTCCTTTCATTTATTTTCTGTTTTAAATAAGGATCAATTATGTCTATTTATAAGTAGCTCATTATAAAAATTGGTTGATTCATAAAATATTATTAATATTAGTCAATTAGTTATTTGTAGTAAAAAATATATTTTGAGTGGATGTTATTAGAACAAATTGGGTACATCTAAAAGAGCTTGAATATCAGTTTTGGGATGATTTGATGAAGTTTTGAGGTGGTTTGAATTGAATATTCGACGTAAAAACTGAACATGAAAAAAAATGATATGCGTATCACACTGTATATTATTTGTGTATCACATATGCATCATATTTGTATCAACTGTGTATCACATGTATATCCATGTATACCTGTGTGTGAGATATATGCTTGATACACGTGTCGCAGAAGAATTTTTTGAACTCGATTTCATTAAGAATTTTGATACAAAACCTGTCCAAATTACCTCCAATCTTCCTCAAATTTTGTATATTGACTTATAATTTCAACTATACTCATTGAAAACGTTCTTTTTTGTGCTTAGATTTTTGGAATGTTATATATTTATTTGTATTTCATCACCTTATTTGCTATCTCATGCATGATTTTTCATTTAATGTTGCTTATGGAAGGTGATTTTTCAATATGATTCTTTGAGTGAAAAAAAAAACTTATTTATTTGCTTTTTCAATTTTTATATGTACTTGACTAATTTTAGTAAGTCTAATTAATAGCTAGAGGTTGATAAGTTAAAACCTATTTAGGATATTTATGTAAATTTTCCTTTAAATAGACAAGTATTTTAACCAAGTAGTTGAAGGAAAATGAATTCGCTTCTCCTCCACCGTAAACCGATAGAAGCTTAGCGCTAATCGATTCTCTTATCTTTTACTGTTAGGAGGCGAACAATAGTTTTGATTGGAGTATTATTTTTTCCATTTTGATTATCGTAATGTTAAACGTTTTATTTTACAACTCTATGTTGTCAAGATTAGAACACTTCGCCAAATACTACAATTTTATGTATAACAGCCACCAGCATCTATATTCATAACAATTTATTTTGGGAGAAGATGTACGTTTTACATTTTGACAAGTTTTATAAGAACCTTCTGATCCGACTTACTGTCGTATAAGAATATTGTTTCTAATTTTTTAGTTTCAATTTATATGGCAATTAGGATCGTTTGCTCGTAAAATAAGTTATTCCATGATTAGTTGTCTAGGGATAAGCTATATCACAATTTTAATTTAATAAGATGTGGGATAAACTCATTTCAAATTTAATTTGGATTAATTATCCTTTATCCCTCGTATAAACCGAGCATGTAGATGTTTTCACCAACAATTATTGCTAAAATATTATTCAGTTTAAATTACTTCCTCCGATCCACAATAAGTGATTTTTTGATTGTTTTTACACGGATTAGAAAATCTATCTTTTAATTATTTAGGAATAAAGTTGACCATAGTAACATTTACTATCTATTCACATAAACACTCCTAACATATACTCAAACACTATTTATTCCAAGACAAAATAGAAAAAGAATAATTAATTCATTCTTGAAATCTGAAAAAATCAATTATTTTGGATCACAAAAAAAATACCAAAAAACAAGGAGGGAGTAATACTTTAAGGGATCGTTTGGTAGGGTGTATAAGAATAGTGCAGAATAAAGTGTATTAATAATGCATGGGTTAATAATGCAATCATTAGTTATGTAGATATTATTTCTTATCTATTGTTTGATATAGTGTATTAAAATTATAATACATTGTATAATTTTTAAAAAAAAATAATTGTTTACAAAAATGCCCTCCATATTCTCTAGCTTTAAGGGACTTTAAGGACAATTTTATCTTTAATCATACTAATGCATATATTAATAGCTTTGGTATTATTAATGTTATAATTTTTTATGCATTAGTTATTCATAGGATAATAATAACTATTAAAAAAATATACAAATAAAGTATTAATGATGCACAATGATAATATTTACACTAATTCCTCTTACCAAACTACCCCTAAATCGTGTGTCCAATCAAATGAAGAGGAAAGCAGAAGTGAGCGGCAGAGACGAGACAAGAGGAGGAACATTCATCGCGGCTAGCGCGTATCCCCGAGGCTCCGAATCTGTGCATTTAATGCAACTAATGATGAGCTTCCGATTTCATCTCCACGCTCTTCTCTCAACGCGCCGCTTCACTATCCTTTTGTTCATCTTTTGCTTTGGGTTGTTTTTTCCAATTTCCCATGTGGCATTCCAAGTTGATTGTATCTCCCCACCCTCGCCCCTCAATCCACCTCCAACCCTATACCACCCCCACTCTTCCACCTCAACCAAACCCAACATTCCACCCTTGACCCCCCTCCCCCTCCCCCCCCAAAAAAAAACAGTTCTCTCATTTTATTTTAAAACTTTCTGCTTATTTATCAAATATTAAAAAAAGTTTTTTATTTACAGGAAATATTTATCAAGACAGCTTTTGAGTGTAGTTTGGTATAACGGAAAAATATTTTTAAAAAAAATATTTATTTAGAAAATAAATAGTAATATTATTTATTTTTCGGTGTTTGATACGTAAATTGAGAAAAATAACTTCTCAAGAATATTCATAAATAATTTAGATATAATAACATAAAATCATAAACTTGCTAACCAACAACTTTTTAAACCACAAATTTCATAAATTTTTGAACCGCTAAACTTTCGAAACCGCAAAATTTCGAACTCGTAAACATTATAATTTTTAAATCCGTAAACTTTATAATTTCTAAATGCGTAAACCTCAAAACACATAAACCTCCAAACTCATAACTTTGAAACTTATAAAATTTTAAACCTGTAAACCAAAAGATGAAAAAACTAAAACTGAAAATATATAAAAGTAATTCTTTCCCGGGGGAGGGAGGGGGGAGAAGAGCGTATGCAGAAAAAAAAAAATTTTAAAATATTTAAAACAACCAAACATAAGAAAATACAAATATATTTTCCTTTATACCAAATACACCCTTTGTTTCAAGACGAAGAAAATAAATTTTCGTGTAAGTTATTTTTGACAAATAGAATGATTAGAAATTGTCAATATTAGTCGTAAGATTTCCTAACACGTGATATTCACCAAAGCAGGTCAATGTTTTACAAGAATTTCTTAGTAACAAAGATGTTTACTTAGTAACAAAGATAGTTACTTAACTAGATCAAAATCAAAATTTTTAAGATATATGTGCATATATTTTACTTTTTTGGTTCAATTCAAGCAGTGACAAAATTAGAAGCGCCTCTTCTTTCAAAGAGAGGAGGACACGTTATTCACCATATTTTACTATAGGAAAAATGCTATGAGACCTTTGATTAATGATAAAGAATATTGTGTGAGACCTTTCATTGACGATGGAAGGTTGTCACTCATCTGGTCATTACATTCATTGGAAGTTCAAATATTTTCATATGCAAGTGACATATTTGTTGGTGTTTGATAAAATACGAGTTTTTCAGTACGCATATTGCACATGTACCCCATCTCAATGAGTAGTTTTTTTTAAAATTTACATAAATTTTATTTAAAATATGATTGATTCGTAAAATGAAAATCAAACCTTCTGATGAATATTAATCCTATATAGATAATGCAACAAATTATGAAACTCTACCCGATATAAATCCTAATTCATCATTCCACACACTAAACCTACTAAGTTCCACTTATATAATTTCATCTTCTTAATTTTCGCAAGTTATCTTGTTTTTATTTCCAGTTTCAGCAAAAATATCATATTTTTGTGGAATATTTTATCAAAATTGTTTTTTAAGTAATTTAATTCTGAATTATTTTGAAAAACTCAGAAGGATAAACTCAGAATTATTTTTTGAAAAACTAAAGTTAGTTAAATATTTTGCGTGACATACTTTTACTGCAACTATTCAAAAATTTGTCAAATAATAAGGATAAAGAAATCGATAACTTTGGACTTTTAGAAAATTGTAAGTGAAGGTTGGTCCTACAACACCTAGAAAATAAATTCCTAAAAAATGTTAATTTTAAACAAATACTAGCACCACAAATAATTTGATATTAAACACATTTAAAAAAAATTCTAACAAAATAATTGATGAGAACTTTAAACTTATCTAAATAATGATAAAAATATTATTTGACTTTATAATAAGGAAATACTCACGTTAAAAAAAGTTGGAAATAACATTATTCTGTTAATTTAAGAAATCTTGTATAATGCAAAGAGTTTAATGTCTAATATAACTTTTAACATGCTTAATATCATGGGTTTTAATATTTAACTTAAAAGTTGAACTTTTAACGTAGTTTACTTTGCACAATTATTGCAAAGGAAACTTTTTTTTTAATCTTTTGTTAAATAAAATTTTTATTTCAAAAAAAGAATTATAGACAGGTATCTAAGCAAAAAAAAAAAAAAAAAAAGCTCACGANAAAAATTCTAACAAAATAATTGATGAGAACTTTAAACTTATCTAAATAATGATAAAAATATTATTTGACTTTATAATAAGGAAATACTCACGTTAAAAAAAGTTGGAAATAACATTATTCTGTTAATTTAAGAAATCTTGTATAATGCAAAGAGTTTAATGTCTAATATAACTTTTAACATGCTTAATATCATGGGTTTTAATATTTAACTTAAAAGTTGAACTTTTAACGTAGTTTACTTTGCACAATTATTGCAAAGGAAACTTTTTTTTTAATCTTTTGTTAAATAAAATTTTTATTTCAAAAAAAGAATTATAGACAGGTATCTAAGCAAAAAAAAAAAAAAAGAAAGCTCACGAGTTAGGTATATAAAGGAAAGAATTTATATAAATAAAATTTTACTCAATAGTTTTTAAATTCTATATATTAGGTGTTTCTTTATTATTCAAATAAGGAAATATTTCATATCCATAAGTTTAGTTGACTTTAAACTACTCAATTTTAAGGAAATACTTAAATAATTATTTTATTTAGTGTTAGATTTATTTTAAAAGAGTAAAGAAGACGAACACATTTCGCTAATAAATTTTGCGAGTTTGACATAGTATATAGATTATCAGAAAAATATGTGTGACAAATATAAATGTTTTCCATTTCTTTTTACAAGGAAAGATATCAAAGGTATAACCTCTTGATTGTTAAGAAAATTAATTAAGTGCTTTATACTAATTCAATTTTATATTTTTTTCGAATCAAATTACTTACGATAATAAGTAACTCTTTATAATAAGTATAATCCGGTAACTTAAAAATAATAATAAATAACTTACTATAACAAATAAATTTCGTTTCATTATACAAAATTTATTATTGCACTTCTGTATATTATAAGGGAGACACGGATCTCCTGTTTTCCCGTGCAGTTAGTTTTCATCCGGATATAATCGAGTTTCAATAAAAAATGAAAAAGAAAAAATTAAAGGGTTAGTCCCACACCTAGTCACAAATTCGTTAGTTGGGGTTGGCTATAAAAAGGTTGTGGCCTTTTTGCTACCAACGGAGTGTGGACAGTGCAGTGAATCAACATTTCGTTTCTTTCTTTCTTCATCTGTCACCGTTCTTTCTGTCTCTTTTCATTCTTCCATCTTCTCCTCGAACAAAGTTCCCTCTCTTCTTTCAGAGTTAAGAACACCATTTTTATCAAAAAACCTAGTTTCAACTTTTTAGTATTGTATAACGATGGCTGATCGAAGGAGTTTATTGAACCCTCAAGCACCTGAATATACGCCTGTTTTCTATACTAACACTGTCAATATTCCTCCACCTTCACTTCCCCTCAACCCTTACCATTTTCCCACCGGCTACATGCCTTGTACTTTTACACCCTCAAATCAACTATCTCCATCACCGTTTTCTGTTCCTCCCTCTCATTATCCGGCAACCTCACTCTATACATCACCGCCTCCGCTTCCGCCGCCGGAGGTTGCACCATCAACGTTAACATCCGATACTCCCACTCATTATCTTTCACACTCGTTCTATACACAACCACCTTCCTTTCCTACAGTTGATATACCAGCGCAGGAGGTTGCACCAATATCTCCGATTCATTATCTTCCAAACTCACTCTACACATCACCGCCTCCATCTCCTGCCGTCGATCCACCACCGCAGGATGTTGCACCAATATCATTTACAAGACACGCGCCTCGGAATATTCCTCCGAGGTTGATGGCACGAGAAGCTTCTAGACCTCGACCTCCTAGGATGAGATTTGGTTATGTCCCGAGACAAAGAGGCAGAGGTTTTACCAGCGGAAGTTGTTCTAAAGATGGTTTTGTGCAACGAAAAATGGAAAATGAGAGGTCTCAAGGTGTTTGTTGTGGAAATTGGCCACAGAACAATAAGCTGCAGAAACACGATGTGATACCTCTAACTTGGACCCAAAACAATACTACCACTGTCATGATCAAGAATATTCCATACTCTTACAGGTATCTGATTTTTGTTTGCCCTGTTTTGTTTAATTTGTTATTCATTTACTTATTTCCGTTTTTGGAAGTTTATTAAGTGTAAATTAATAGTCCGACTCTTTAGTTGCATATCATTATCACTACCATCAATTTACTCGCTATTAATTAATTCTTCTTGCTCCTTGGAATTTGTTAGAATTTTAATGGTTTCATAATTTTATTCATTTACAGCCGTGACATGTTGATGCAATTTCTAGACAAACATTGCTCAGTGGAAAATGAAAAGGCCAAAGACTCTGATGGACAAAATATTGTCTCCGCTTATGACTTCTTGTATTTGCCCATGGATTTCAAGTACGCAATTTAAATCTATATTATCTCGTAGTGGCTGGTTAATTGTTAGCAATAGTAACCTCTTTTCTATGTTTAGGGCTAATGCAAAAGATGGGTTATATTAATTTTTGCAGAAACAATAGGAGCAGAGGATTCGCTTTTGTGAATTTCACAGATCACAGAGCTGTGCGGAAATTTTTTGGTGCATTTAATAACAAACAAAACGTGTTTCTGGAATCTTCCAGGAGTGTTAAAATAGTCACTGCAAAGATCAAGGTGCATTTGATAAGACCTCTTTTAGCTCCTGTTAGGTCATAGATTTTGGCTATATTTTTTCAAAAAAAATAAATGATAACATTGTTTGTATATGGAATATGATCATATTTTGGGGGGAAACAGTCAAAAAATTTCAAGTCACAAAAGTTCAACTTTTCTTTAAATAAGATGATATTTTTTGGAGTAATTTGCCACTCACTCGGATCAAGAATTTTTGTTGATGTATGAATTAGTTTTGATGTGAAATGGCTAGCAGGGAAAGGAGGCGCTACTGAAGCGGTTCAAAGATACGATGTTTGATTGTGAATCAGAAGGGTTTCTGCCTGTAATTTTCAGTCCTCCAAGAGATGGTTGTGGGGAGTTGGTGAATATGATCACTGTGGGAAAATGTAGTCTCACTTCCTCCTCCTACTCACATTCTCGATAATCAGAGAATTATAATCATCAAATTTTATATATAGCACTGCAGTATTAGTTCATAATGGCTACTATTTTAGTTTCTCTTCAGTTTGTTTCTTTGTTATAGTATGCCCAATTTTCCAGTAAGGACAAATAAACCCTAGCGATTAGGTCTGAAAATACTGTTTCTGTAGGGGGAGCTAGGGTTTAGCTTGTGTGAACAGAAAAAAAATATTGAGGGTGGATACTGGCACCTGAAAAAATCTCCCTGATAATCCGATTTGAGTAGCAGGTGATGGGGTCCACCCTTTACTGTCGTTTGTTTGTAAACGAAAAATAAAGAATATAGTTGTATGAGTTTAGCAATTATCAGGCCTGCGCTACGACATATTATTGCTTTTTCAGAAATTCTTTTTCTTGCCTGTTGACGATCTTTTGCTGCGCCCCTAAAGTTTGATTTGATCTGTTACTGGCCTGTTACGGGACAAGTTTTTGATTGTTGTTTTGGTTTAATATTTGATGTTGTCACACTTTTTTTTATGAGCAGCTGCATCAATAACGCTGTTGATTGTTGGTAGGCGTGTTTATGGTTCAGTTTGGGTTGATGGTCTTTCAAATTTTGGAACCAAACCAAAATAACTAAGTCGGTTTTTTATCGATTCAGTTTGGTATGATTATTTGTTTTTTTATGAACACCCTAATTGTTGGTATTTTGGCACAAGGCTGAACGTTCTGGCCAAAAATATGTTTTGTTCAGCTGTTCATCATAATCATTTTGACCACCTTAGAAATATGGGCAGTTTATTTAGAGCCCCTTTCGAAGTTATTTTCGTCTATTCTAGGCGGGGATAGATGTTTGCATTACTGACTAGTTCAATTGAACCTATAACTTTTGATACAAAGTAAAAATTTATAAGTAAAAATTTCAAAAATAATAAATACGAGCTCATAACCTAAAAATTTAAAAAGTTAATCCATAGTGTTCCCCTATTATTCTAATCTAAATTGTGTGTGATCGGGGAGATTCATCTCTTACTTCCGACAAGAATTCATTGCTTAATTCATCGTAGAAGTTACTCGTGAGGTTTGCATATGACTGTGTGGCTCGTCTTATGGGGTACGTATCTGTGTTATACTTTTCCAGATTACATAACATTTATGGGATGCATCAATGTGTTACACTTACCAACTTTCGATTTCTCGGAAAAATATCAGTGGTGGACGCACATGGTAACCCGCTTCCTCAACAAATAATTATGTGTATATATATAATTTATAATTAAAGCTGTGAAAATTTTGTATGAACATTTTATTTGAAATCACTTGACAACTATTATTTTATAATTATAATTATGTATTTCTAAGATTAAATCCACTTGCACAAAATTCTTAGGCTACCACCAGAAATTATATAGTTCTCTTACTCTACATCTGCATGTGAACAATTCTACGTGTAATTGTGTGAAGCACAAAATAAAGTTTTTTCCAAGTTTCGGGTGGTGCTAATTTGAAACTATGAGGTCTTTACATGTAGTTTCTCACCAAGTGTGTTCATGTCTAGTTTCTATTCTGACACCCTCTATTCGTGCGCATTAAAAGATTGCCTATTTGTGAAGGAAAAACCAAAGAGTGTCTCTTAGAGCAATTTTGGGCAAAAGAAGGAATATGTATTTAAGTGTCAATATCTTTTGATTTGAATTAACACGTAGTGAAATGAGGCCGCAACTAACATTCACAAAGTGAAGTACTTTTGAACTGAATGGACATTAGCTGAGACCCCCACAACACATACTATATCCTTAAATTTATGCAAATTCTGCGATACTAACGAAGTGCTTTTATGGCCATGCACATACCTTGGGTCTCATGAGCGCTCTAGAAAGACATCCCAAGTCTTTCATAAAAGGCGACCACACCTTTACACTCACGTAGGTGATTCCATCAAGTCAATCTACACATAGACTACCTTAAGGCTATGGAACCATTAAGAGCAAAATAAGCTCAATATTATAAAGCACTACCACACGCCATAGGGACAGGAAATGTGGGGCATATTGAGGTCTCATATGGCTTCGTTTGACCACAAATGGATATCCACCATACTAGCTCAATTATGATGACCCAAAGGGTTATCTTATGATTTAAGACTCCATTCCGGGTTCGTTAGCCTTAGAAATATTATTTTTATTCACCTAGATTTACGTGCACAGTCCGAGCGTGAATCCGGAAAGCCTTTATGTGAAAATATATGAAATAATAATTTTTGAGAGTTTAAATTGATTTTAGTTGACTTTGGTCAACGTTATGAGTAAACGGACCCGGACCCGAGTTCTGACGATCCTGCAAGGTCCGTAGTAAAATATGGGACTTGGGCATATGTCCAGAATCGAATTTCGAGGTCTCTAGCTCAAGAAATGAATTTTTGATGAAGATTGTTAAACTGAAATTTAAAGGAATTAAAGAAATGGATTGATGTTTGAACTCGTTGGTATCTGGCCCGTATTTTGGTTCCGGAGCCCGGTACAGGCCTATTATAACATATATGTCCTGTCTGTGAAATTTGGTGGAAATCGGAGTTTATGTGACGTGATTCAGACGTCCGGTTGAGAAGATAGTGAATTTGAAATGTTCTTGAGGAATTTATGAGTTTTGATGCTAAATCCGTAGTTTTAGGAGTTATTTTAGAGATTTGATCGCACGAGCAAGTCCGTAAGATATTTTTAAATTTGTGTGCATGTTTGGTTTGGATCCCTGAGGGCTCGGGTGCTATTCGGGCGATGCGCGAGTTGAGTCAAAGCTCAACCAAGGCTGCTGGTGCACCAGTTCTGGTGTGCCCGCACCTGCGAGTCTTTGGCCACAGGTGCAAGCGACAGCCGTAGATACGACCCAGGCCCAACTCCCCATTCTCCGCAGATGCAGACTCCTCATCGCAGGAGTGGAACCGCAGAAGTGAAAACCCGTCCGCAGATGCGGCCCATGAAAACTTTCCATTTTTCGCAGATGCGGACTTCCTCCGCAGAAGCAGAACATTCTTAGAGGAAGCCCTTCTGCATGTGCGCAAGTGCAAGTGCGACCCAAGCACCGCAGGTAACCAAAGAATTAGACCCTTTGACTAAAGCTTATTTTTAAGATGAATACGGGTTACTGATAATCAAGATAATGGAAAAATGAATAATAGACAATATTACAGAAATAAAAGATCGAAGTTGATTGTATTCGAAAAATCAGATGCCTTTACAAGCTGTATTCCCCTCCTTATATAGGAGATTCTTATAGCGTACGACTCCTGCTATGGTTACTCATTAATGACTAATTATGACATTAATGAGGCGTTACAAAGGATAACAATAATAGGGTTCAGTTACATAACGTTCGAGTAATCAATTGTGGGTCCTTGAATTTATCCGTAGCTTTGTCTAGATTCATTCTGACCGTGCCTCTCTCCCGTTTTGATCAAGTTGAATTTGCCGTGGCTGATAAGTTCGTGGGTTTACTGAACCGTGCTTCTTTGTACCATACCTATTCAAAGAATTACGTCAAGCTGTTGTGTTTTCCTGTGTCCACGTGACTGGCTGAGTTGTCAAAAGTTGGCTTACGCGTGAAACTCTTTTTTACCAATACATATAGTCCCCCCACTTACCATATATTTAACGATTAATATTTGGTAAGTGGATATTCATTTATGGCGGGAATATTTTACCGCCGCTTTTCCTTGAATCATTGTATCCTCTTTGCACCATAGGCGTCGTTTGTCACTTCCATTTAATACTCATACCACGTGTCCTTTTTGGATTGGTTCTGCATTTACTCAGCACCTTTTAGGGCTTTTTGCGGTTGTGCCAGTCTCGAAGTGACATCTTCAATTATGACTTTTCATCATTATTTTCCTTTTTCTTCATGTTTGACGGTTGTCTTCAAGTATAAATACATGTTTTCTTTTCTTTGCTTCCACGAAACACTTTTCTAACTTTTTTTTTTGTAAAGAACTTTCTTCTTTGCCTTTGTAAACATGTCTTCTTCAAACCAACCTCAAAGAGTAATAGATATTGAAAGTTTAGCGCCATCTTCTGCTCCGACTAGGAGTCGGAGGGGTGGTAGACTTAGAAGTCTAGGATCCACTCCTTCGAGGGGCTCTTCTTCTTCTCAGATAGTACCTCCCCCTTCCACTAGATCTCCAGTTTCCCCGAGATTTAGGGTTTATCGATCTTTTTCTAGGGGTAGAGGCGAACACCTTCGTGAACCTAGAGTCGATGAAATTGTCCCTGCTGAGTTTGTTTTTGCTAGGGATAGTCAAGTTCTTGTAGATCAATATTCTTCTCTTGATAGTGTAGAAAGATATCAACCCTTATAATTGAAGGTCAGATTTCCCTTGTTCGAAGGGAGTGCTTTTGGAAATCTGACTTTCTTGTCTATATTCCGAATAGTAAACAAATAATAACGTCTTACAAGACGGGATATTCTTTTGCTTATACGTATCCTTTCACTTTAGGGTTTAGACCCCCCATTGACCCAGTTATAATCGAGTTTTACCATTTTTTCAATATCTGCTTAGGACAGGTCGTCCCGCTTGTGTGGCGAGTTGTCGCATGCCTTAGGAGTTTGGCTTCTTTAGCCTCGGTTCCTTTTACCTTCAACCATCTTATTCACCTCTACTCTCCTACCTTATTTCGTGAAGGGTTTTTTACTCTGACTTCTAGAAGCAAAAGAGTATTAGTAACCCCTGGAGACGATAAGGATAGGGGTTTGTACCTCCGGTATGTTGCTGTACCCACTGCTGGTTTAGTGGGTGAAGAAAATCTTCCCTTCCCTGAGAAGTGGAATCGTGCACGTGAGTATGCTTTAGCTCACATTTACTTTTTCTTGTTTTGACTTGAGATGTTTTATTTAACACCGTGTCTGTTTATTTTTCTTCTTTTAGCAATCATGAATACTGTTGAGAATGTCTCTGGTATTGGTGATTGGGTAGACAAACTGTTATCTGTTGCTCCTTCAGAAGAAAGATCTTGGAAGTACCTCGTTGGGAGGTGTGGTTGGCAAGTAAAGACCCACGGTAAGTGAAGTTTTTGTTCTTGATTCTTTCCTTACTCGAGTCTTTATTCTTTTGTCATTTAACGTTTTTCTCTTTTTAATAGGATTCTCTGCTCGTGGGGTGTCTGCTTCCTCTATCCCGAAAATGTACTTGGCTCAAGCCCAGGAAATCATTGTTGGTTCATCTTCCTCGAAGAGGAAGATTAGTGAATCTCGCTCCATAGCAGAAGAGGAAGAGGGTGCTTTAGTGCACAGGCCACGAAGAAGGCGAATGATTTTAGATGATGAGCCTACTACCTCAAACTTGCCTTCCGTGTCTTTGATTGAGCCCCCTGTCTTTGATGATGTTCCACATGCCCCTATTCACGGTGGTATTGATCTTGCTGCTGACGACGTCCCTTTGACTGATGTCTTTCCTGCTTCTTTGAGAGAAACTGTTTCGTCTATTCCTTTGGCTATCTCAACTTTTGCTGCTGCTTTGGCTGTAACTTCTTCAACTCTTCACCTTTCCGTGCCTGCTCCTTTTCCCGTGGCTTCTCCAGCTCCTCAACCTTCCGTCCCTGTTGCTATTCCATCTCTACCTGCTTCCATGCCTTCCGTTAGGGAAGTAGGGTCTTCCAGCAGAGAGATGCGGCGGGTGGTAATAGAGGTTCCAGCTGAGGTAAACCTTTTTAAGAAGACAAGTGAGCCTGAAGTGTGGCTCAATCCTTTAATAGGTCCCGCTGAGAAAGCAAAGCTAGCTATCCACGATGCTCTTACATGGGCAAATGAGGTCGTTCATACTTCTTTGAAGGTATGGTGTAAGTTATCCTCTTTCACTCTAGTATATGAAATTTACCATATCTAATTGGTTTATTTCTTGTAGATTAACCTCATAGGCATGGAGCTTATGAAGAGGATCTCAAACACATACCAAGAGACAAGAGAGTTGCAGGAAAAAGTTGATAATTGTAAAGCACAGTATGATAGCCTAAGGATTGACATGGACGCTTTAGAAGAGGAGAGGAGTACCTTGAAGCGGCAGATGAGACTTATGGCAGCAGAACTAGCAGTGGAGCGGGTTTCTTGCAGTCAAGCTGACAAAGACAAGAGTGTTCTGGAGTCTTCGTTCGCGGGGCAGCTATCCCGTTCCTCAGAGGAGATTAGAGACTTGAAGAACTTGCTAGGGCAGAAGGAAGAACACTCAGGCGAGCTCGTGCAATTACTCACTCGTACTCAAGAAGATCTTCGAAGGGATTTAGACAAAGCTCAAGCTTTAGAGGAGTCGATTGTTCTATTAAGGGTCGCTCATGAAGCTGCGGAGGCGGAGAAGGACAGGCTGAGAGCTGAGCTTCTAGTGCGGGCACAAGATTATGAAGATTTGGAAGAGGTGGCTGTTGTCGATGTGAGCTGGGCGTATATGAATTCTCGCCTCGACACATTGATGGAAGTGAGTCGAGAGGGTTTTGACCTTAGTGCTGAAATAGCCAAAACTAAGGAAGCCATGGAGAAGGCTCAACAAGGTCATAACCTCTCTTCACCTGATGGTGAGATTCCAGCCGCTCATGCCTCTTCATCCCCAGTTTCTCCCGCTCCTTCTGCCACTGAAGTCAACCCCTCTCTTGAAAAGATTTAGTTGGTTTATCCCTTTTTTTTTCTTTTTCTTTGTATCAATTGGTGGTTACCCCCAGTCCCATCGGGGGTAAATTTGGATTTCCTTTAAGTCCCCAAATGACAACTTAGGGGCACCACAATGTATATAAAAATTTTATACGGCTAAGTATAAGTTAATACTTAGTTTTAGCCGTTTTAATATATAAATGTTAGTTCGACTTTTGTTGAGTTTCTGTTTCACTCTTTAAGTCTTTTGCATGCTTCATTTTTCGAGGTTTTAGTTTTACCTTCGAGTTTTGCATGTGGGATGCTTTAGACTACTCGTACCTTTTTTATAATAGGCACGGTGTCATATTAAATGTGTGCCTTTTTGTAATAGGCATAGTTTATGGAAGAGGGCCCTTTATAATTGACATGAAGAAGACGTCTCAACTTCATGATAATGCAATAGAGTGATAGGAATTTTACACATGTTTAAGAATGTTTCCAAGGAAAGTTTTTTGTTTGAACTTCCATGACATTTTACATGTGTTTGGTTATCGTCTAAAACTCATGTTTGCAACTGTTTTTGTTTAACAGATTTGATATACTCTTGTATTTCGTAACTGTTTTTCATAGGTAACAGTTTTTCGATATTAATACAAGGAAATAATTGTTTTTCACTAGTAACAGTTTTTATAAAGATTGGGGTTTTTATCCGCAACTATTTTGGAAACAGTTTTCTAATAAGTACGAGGGAAATGTTTTTTTATTCGTAACTGTTTTTATTTGATAACAGTTTCTTGAACAAATACAAGGGTTCAGATCTTTCATCCATAATTGTTTTATTCGAGAACAGTTTTTTGAATGAGTATATTGATGATGATCTTTTACCCCTAGCTGTTTTTGTTACAACAGTTTTGAATAAGTATAAAGATGTACATTTCTTTCTCGTGACTATCGTTTTGCCTTTCAACCTAAATATGTTCGAAGGTTTTTTCTTTTTGCATTAGGCTTTGTATTTGGATGGCTCTTTTGATTTCTTTCCATTCTGCTCGTGTCACTTGTCTTATTGGGTAGATAGGTCTTTAGGCTCGAGCTTTTGACTTTCTGATAGTCTTCTTTGCTTCGTCTTAGTCTTCCATACTGTATAGTCCCCCAAGTGTTTGAGCTTTGAAGAATGAAATCTCGAGCACTTGATTATTCCTTTCCTTGTGGTCCTTTTCCTGAAAAGGAAAAACATTCCGGACTCGAAGGTATATAGTTTTTTAGATGATGACTGCTTAACCCTTTTAAAACGTCCATCAGAAAGTGTAACCCTAGACCGGGAATTGTGTTATTTCCTCGCGTCTTTGCAGGTCTAATATCATCATCTGGTGATGGGTTAGCTTTGTGCCTATCATCTAAAAAAGTTAGTAAAATTTTTAAATGTTCAAAATAAAATCGAATGTGTGATACCTGACGGGGGGTATGCTTTTATTTTTAGAAGTAATACTTCTTTAGATGGATGACATTCAATCTTGTTGGTAGAACTCTGCCGTCCATAGCTTCCAACTCATAGGCGCCTTTTCTAGCTATCATTCAGATTTTGTAAGGTCCTTCCCAATTTGGATTTAGCTTTCCTGCACCTGCTTCTTTTGTTGATTGAAAGACTTTTTTGAGGACGAAGTCTCCAGTTTTAAAGTACCTGAGATGAGCTTTACGGTTGTAATAACGCTCTATGATTTGTTTTTGAGCTGCCATCCGTATCAATGTTGCTTCTCTCCGTGGTTCGAGCAGGTCCAGGTTGGTCCTTAATTCGTCGATGTTTTCACCTTCCATGGCTGTCGAGAACCTTATACTTGGTTCGCCAATCTCTACAGGTATTAAGGCTTCTGAGCCAAAAAAAAGTGCGAACGGAGTTTCTCCCGTGGCTATTTCTGAAGTCGTTCTGTATGCCCATAGTACCGCTGGTAACTCATCAGGCCAGTTTCCTTTGGCTTTATCCAGCCGCTTTTTTAGATTGTTGATGGTGACCTTATTTGTTGACTCAGCTTGACCATTAGCCACGGGTGGTAAGGCGTTGAGGTGATCCGCTTGATTTGCCAACTTTCGAAGAATTCTGTGATTTGCGAGCCTATGAATTGTGGGCCATTATCACACACGATCTCCTTTGGTATTCCAAAGCGGCATATTATGTTTCGCCATAAGAAGCTTTTAACTTCCTTTTCTCGCACTTTTTGAACGCTTCTGCCTCTACCCATTTTGTAAAATAGTCGGTTAGTTCGAGTAAAAACCGTTGGCCGATGCATGTTATTGGATGTAATAATTTCGCTGGTCGATGCATTTTATTGGAAAACCTTTGGCATCTGTCACATTTGGATAGGAAATTCTCGGCTTCTTCTTCCATCTTAGGCGAATAGTATCCGGCTCTGATTAGTGTTTTCACTAAGGATCTAGCCCCTGAGTGATTTCTAAAGTGTCCTTCGTGGACTTATTTCATCACAAATTCCATTTGGTTAGGTCCAAGGCATTTAGCTAGGGGTCCCCCGAACATACTGCGATAAAGTAAGTTGCGAATAAGGCAGTACCGTGCAACTTTGCGACATAGTGCTTGAGCCGCTTTCCTGTCTTTAGGTACGGTGCCATTCTGCAAAAAAATAAGAATTTCATTTCTCCAGTCCCAGGTTAGGTTGTTGAAATTTACCTCGTTCCTGTCCTGGTCTATTATTGAATAAAATAGTTGAACGACAATTGTATTGTCTTTGTTCGTTACTTCCATGACTGCTGCGAGGTTAGCTAATGCATATGCCTCTGCATTTTCTTCTCTAGGTATTTTCACTACCTTCCATGTTTTGATATGTCTCACGAGCTCCCGTGCTCTTTCAAGATACTGTTGCATTCTAGTCTCTCGAGCAATGTAAGTCCCCTGTATCTGATTTACTACCANAAGCCCTGCAATAACAACTTCGTACTCTGCTTCATTGTTAGTGATATGATAACACTTTATAACTTGCCGTGTCTTTTCACCTGTGGGTGATATCAAGACTATGCCTAAGCCAGCGCCTTTTATATTTGAAGAGCCATCGGTGAACAAGGTCCACAGGCCTGGATTAACACCGTTAAAGTGTTGTAACTCTTTTTCTACTTCTGATACAATGCCATTACTAAAGTCAGCAATAAAATCGGCTAGTATTTGAGACTTAATTGCAGTCCTAGGCTGATAAATTATCTCATGCTCACTTAATTCTATGGCCTATTTGGATAATCTTCCTGACAATTCTTGTTTATGCAGAATATTTCTTAAAGGGTATGAGGTCACAACAGTGATTGGGTGGCATTGAAAATAGGGTCGTAATTTTCTAGATGCCATTATTAAAGCTAAAGCTAACTTTTCCAGATGTGGATATCTAGTCTCAGCATCTAGCAAAGTTTTACTTACATAATAGATAGGTGATTGTTTACCTTTTTCTTCTCTTACCAATACTGCACTTACAGCAATTTCTGAGACAGCCAGGTAGATGTACAATCTTTCCCCTTCTTTTGGCTTCGAAAGCAGTGGTGGTTTCGATAGATAAATCTTCAGGTTCTTGAGGGCTTGTTGACATTCTTCAGTCCATTCGAACTGATTCTGTTTTTTGAGAACTGAGAAGAATTTAAAATTTTTTTCGGTAGATCTAGAAATAAACCTCCCCAAAGCTGCTATTCTTCCTGTCAGTCTTTGAACCTTCTTTTTATTTGTTAAAACATCAGGTATTTCCTCTATGACTTTAATTTGAGCGGGATTTACCTCTATTCCTCTGTTTGATACAAGGAAACCCAAAAATTTGCCTGATTGCACTCCAAAAGCGCATTTATGTGGATTCATCTTCATATTATACCTGCGTAAAATATCAAAAGCAGTAGATAGCTGCTGGAAATGGTCTTGTTCTTGTGTTGATTTTACCAACATGTCATCGATGTATACCTCCATCGTTTTCCCAGATGTTCTTGGAACATCTTGGTCACTAGCCTTTGATAGGTGGCTCAAGCATTTTTAGGCCAAAAGGCATGACTTTATAACAATAAGTTCCCCTATTTGTGATAAAGGAGGTTTTTTCCTCATCTAAAGGATCCATTTTAATCTGATTATAACCAAAATATGCATCTAGAAGGCTTAATAGTTCATGACCTTCGGTAGCATCAATCATTTGATCTATATGAGGCAATGTGAATAAATCTCTGGGGCATGCTTTGTTTAAATCAGTATAATCTACGCATACTCTCCACTTGCCATTCTTTTTAGGTACTAGCACGGTGTTTGCTAACCAGTTAGGGTTCGTTACCTCTCGTATCAAACCAATCTTCAAGAGTTTCTGTACCTCTTCGTCAATCACTTGGTTCTTGAATGGTCTTTGCTTTCTTTTCTTCCGCTTAACAGGTATGAAGGATATATCTTCATTTAGTTTATGAGTCATCACTTCTGGTGGGATGCCTGTCATATCTGAGTGAGACCACGCAAAACAGTCCGCGTTAGCCTTTAAATAATCAATTAACTTACCTCTTCGAGTGAGGCTTAGCCTCGTGCCTATATACACTTTCTGCTCAGGTTTTTGTTCAGATAACGAAACAGCTTCGAGCTCCTCCGTAGTTGTTTTGATGTGCTCATCTTCCTCCGGTTCATGAATGACGTCCGGTCTGGAATCCGCATCTGTGTGGTATAGTACACCTTCCGTGGTAACTTGACTCTTCTTCTCGTAAGTATTTTCTTTCGTGCCTATTTCAGCAATAATATCTTCCGTACCTATTTGGGCAGTAATTTTTTTCATGTCTGTTTGGGCGGTGTTACCTGTTTGGGAGATTTCCTTATCTCGTAATTCTTCCACCTCTATTTTCTTGTTGTAGTGTACCACAGAATTTATATTTTTTGCGGTCTGCTGATCTCCTTTGATTTGTTGAATCCCCCATTCAGAGGGAAATTTAATTACCTGATGCAACGTGGAGGGTATCGCTTTCATGTCGTGGATCCATGGCCTTCCAATGATCACGTTATAAGCCATGTGAGTATCGATGACTTGGAACCTAGCTCTTTTGATCACCCCCTCAGCATAAGTGTTAAGCTCAATTTCTCCTTTTGTTATAACCGTAGAGTTATCAAACCCGGATATGGCTCGTGCTTTTGGGATTACTTGATTCGTCAGTAGCATTTCTTCTACGACTCTTAGCAAAATGATATTGACTGAATTTCCTGGATCAATCAACACTCTTTTCATGTTAGTGTCATGAATAAGTAGAGATAGTACCAGAGCATCGTTGTGCGGAAGCATTAATCCGCTGCTATCTACATCATCGAAGGTTATATCGTCTTCTCAACGAGCATGTTTCCCGTGTGTAATTGTGAACTTTGTGGTTGTTTTGCAAATCACTCCGTTTACTTCTTCACCCCCGTGTATTACGTGAACGGTTCGTTTTGGAGAAGGAGGCTTTGGGGGCTCCTGCATGTTCCTCATAAATGCATGTTTACCTTTATCACTAAACAATTCTGTTAATAGCCATGTTTTAATAAATTTTCTACTTCACCTTGTAAAAATCTGCAATCCGCAGATTTGTGCCCATGATCGTTCTGAAATTCACACCAGTGATCTGGGTTTCTTCTATTTGGATTTGACCGCATCTCTTTGGTCCACTTAACCTTGTCTCCCATGTTCTTCAATATTGAGACAAGTTCAGCAGTACTTAAATTAAAGGTATGATCCCCAATTTGAGTACTACCTCTAGGTCGTTCATCTTGATATTTTCTGGATCTAGACGAGGATGAGATTACATCTTTTCCTTGTAGTCTATAGTCCGACCTAGTGTTTTCAAACCTGGCCGGATATCGCGTCCCGAGGGTCCTAAGTAAGGATCGTACCTGTTTTTACCTGATCTTCTATCTGATTCAGGACGTCTGGATCTGGAATGATCTTCATCTCTCGAACGAGCAATGATATCTTCTTCTATTCTGAGTTTAGTGTTGTACATGCTATATACATCGTTCCATGTTGTGGCGGGGAATTCTCTTAGATTCTCCTTAAATCGCCTGGTGG